>RCUC01158668.1:0-54796 GCA_003697995.1 Taxidea taxus jeffersonii
AAAGCACATTCTCCTGGGGTCTTTGCCACCCTTTTAGTATTTCATTTGCTCCTTCATATATTCTTATCTGGGCAAAATGACAAGGCAGAAAAACTCACCACAAAAAAAAGAACAGGAGGCAGTACGGAAGGCTAGGGACTTAATCAATGTAGACATTGGTAATATGTCAGATCTAGAATTCAGGATGATGATTCTCAAGGTTCTAGCTGGGCTCGATAAAGGCATGGAAGATATCAGAGAAACCGTGTCTGGAGAAATAAAAGCCCTTTCTGGAGAAATAAAAGAACTAAAATCTAACCAAGTTGAAATAAAAAAACTATTAATGAGGTGCAATCAAAAATGGAGGCTCTTACTGCTAGGATAAATGAGGCAGAAGAAAGAATTAGTGATATAGAAAACCAAATGACACATATTAAAGAAGCTGAACAAAAGAGAGACAAACAACTACAGGACCACGAGGGGAGAATTCGAGAGATAAGTGATACCATAAGACAAAACAACATTAGAATAATTGAGATTCCAGAAGAAGAAGAAAGAGAGAGAGGAGCAGAATGTATATTGGAGAGAATTATCATAGAGAATTTCCCTAATATGGCAAAGGGAATAAGCATCAAAATCCAGGAGGTGCAGAGAATCCCCCTCAAAATGAATAGGAATAGGTCCACACCCCACCAACTAATAGTAAAATTTACAAGTCTTAGCGACAAAGAGAAAATCCTGAAAGCAGCCTGGGACAAGAAGTCTGTAACATACAATGGTAAAAATATTAGATTGGCAGCAGACTTATCCACAGAGACCTGGCAGGTCAGAAAGAACTGGCATGATATATTCAGAGCACTAAACGAGAAAAACATGCAGCCAAGAATACTATATCCAGGTAGGTTATCACTGAAAA
Source organism: Taxidea taxus jeffersonii (assembly GCA_003697995.1). Classification (NCBI taxonomy): domain Eukaryota; kingdom Metazoa; phylum Chordata; class Mammalia; order Carnivora; family Mustelidae; genus Taxidea; species Taxidea taxus. Next base: position 896 of record RCUC01158668.1, read on the forward strand.
TAGAATGAGAGATAAAAAGCTTCCAGGACAAACAAAAACTGATAGAATTTTCAAACACCAAACCAGCTCTACAGGAAATATTGAAAGGGGTCCTCTAAGCAAAGAGAGACCCTTAAAGTATTAGATCAGAAAGGAACAGAGACAAAATACAGTAGCAATCACCTTACAGGCAATACAATGGCACTAAATTCATATCTCTCAATAGTTACCCTGAATGGAAATGGGCTAAATGCCCCAATCAAAAGACACAGGGTTTCAGAATGTAGAAAAAAACAAAACCCATCAATATGCTGCCTATAAGAAACTCATTTTAGACCCGAAGACACCTCCAGATTGAAAGTGAGGGGGTGGAAAACAATTTACCATGCTAATGGACATCAGAAGAAAGCTGGGGCAGCAATCCTTATATCAAATCAATTAGATTTTAAGCCAAAGACTATAATAAGATATGAGGAAGGACACTATATCATACTCAAAGGGTCTGTCCAACAAGAAGATCTAGCAATTTTAAATATCTATGCCCCTAACATGGGAGCAGTCAACTATATAAACCAATTAATAAAAAAATTAAAAAGACACATTGACAATAATACAATAATAGTAGGGGACTTTAACACTCCCCTCACTGAAATGGACAGATCATCCAAGCAAAAGATCAACAAGGAAATAAAGGTCTTAAATGACACACTGGAGCAGATGGACATCACAGATATATACAGAACATTCCATCCCAAAGCAACAGAATACACATTCTTCTCTAGTGCCCATGGAACATTCTCCAGAATAGATCACATCCTGGGTCATAAATCAGGTCTCAACCAGTATCAAAAGATTGGGATCATTCCCTGCATATTTTCAGACCACAATGCTCTGAAGCTAGAACTCAATCACAAGAGGAAATTTGGAAAGAGCCCAAATACATGGAGGCTCAACAGCATCCTTCTAAAGAATGAATGGGTCAACCAGGAAATTAAAGAAGAATTGAAAAAAATCATGGAAACAAATGATAATTAAAACACAATGGTCCAAAACCTGTGGGACACAGCAAAGGCAGTCCTGAGAGAAAAAATATATAGCAATACAAGCCTTTCTAAAGAAACAAGAAAGGTCTCAAATACACAAGCTAATCCTACACCTAAAGGAGCTCGAGAAAGAACAAAAAAGAAAGCCTAAACCCAGTAGGAGAAGAGAAATAATAAAGACCAAAGTAGAAATCAATGAAATAGAAACCAAAAATCAATAGAACAAATCAATGAAACTAGGAGGTGGTTCTTTGAAAGAATTAATAAGATTGATAAACCCCTGGCCAGACTTATCAAAAAAGAAAAGAGAAAGGACCCAAATGAATAAAATCATGAATGAAAGAAGAGAGATCACAACCAACACCACAGAAATACAAACGATCATAAGAAGATATTATGAACAACTCTATGCCAACAAATTCGGCAATCTGGAAGAAATGGATGCTTTCCTAGAGACATATAAACTGCCAAAACTGAACCAGGAAGAAATAGAAAACCTGAATAGGCCCATAACCAGTAAGGAGATTGAAACAGTCATCAAAAATCTCCAAACAAAGAAAAGCCCAGGGCCAGATGGCTTCCCAGGGGAATTCTACCAAACATTTAAAGAAGAATTAATTCCTATTCTCCTGAAACTGTTCCAAAAAATAAAAATGGAAGGAAAACTTCCAAACTCATTTTATGAGGCCAGTATCACCTTGATCCCAAAACCAGGCAAGGATCCCATCAAAAAAAAAAAGAGAATTACATGATCTCCCTGATATGAGGAAGTGGAGATGCAACGGGGGTGGAGGTTAAGGTGGTAGGAAAATAAAAAATGAAACAAGATGGGATCGGGAGGGAGAAAAACCAAAAGAGACTCTTAATGTCATAAAACAAACTGAGGGGGGTGGAGGGGAGAGGGGTTGGGAGAGGGTGGTGGGGTTACATTATATGTTTAAATAAAAAAGCTTAAATAAAAAAATAAATTAAAAAAGAGAATTACAGACCAATATCCTTGATGAACACAGATGCGAACATTCTCACCAAAATACTAGCCAATAGGATCCAACAGTATATTAAAAGGATTATTCACCATGACCAAGTGGGTTATTCCAGGGCAGCAAGCCCTGGAATATGTTGGTTCAACATCTTCAAATCAATCAATGTGATACAATACATTAACAAAAGAAAGAACAAGAACCATATGATACTCTCAATAGATGCTGGAAAAGCATTTGACAAAGTACAGCATTCCTTCCTGATCAAAACTCTTCAAAGTGTAGGGATAGAGGGCACATACCTCAATATTATCAAAGCCATCTATGAAAAACCCACCGCAAATATTCTCAATGGAGAAAAACTGAGAGCTTTTCCGCTAAGGTCAGGAACAGGGCAGGGATGTCCGTTATCACCACTGCTATTCAACATAGTACTAGAAGTCCTAGCCTCAGCAATCAGACAACAAAGGAAAGTAAAGGCATCCAAATCGGCAAAGAAGTCATACTATCACTCTTTGCAGATGATATGATAGTATATGTGGAAAATGAAAAGGCTCCACTCCAAAATTGCTAGAGCTTGTACAGGAATTCAGTAAAGTGTCAGGATATAAAATCAATGTACAGAAATCAGTTGCATTTCTTTACACCAACAACAAGACAGAAGAGAGAGAAATTAAGGAGTCAATCCCATTTACAATTACACCCAAAACCATAAGATACCTAGGAATAAACCTAACCAAAGAGGCAAAGAATCTATACTCAGAAAACTATAAAGTACTCATGAAAGAAATTGAGGAAGACACAAAGAAATGGAAAAATGTTCCATGCTCATGGATTGGAAGAATAAATATTGTGAAAATGTCTATGCTACCTAAAGCTATCTACACATTTAATGCAATGCCTATCAAAATCCCATCCATTTTTTTCAAAGAAATGGAACAAATAATCCTAAAATTTATATGGAACCATAAAAGACCTCGAATAGCCAAAGGAATATTGAAAAAAGAAAGCTAAAGCTGGTGGCATCACAATTCCAGACTTCAAGCTCTATTACAAAGCTGTCATCATCAAGACAGTATGGTACTAGCACAAAAACAGACCCATAGATCAATGAGACAGAATAGAGAGCCCAGAAATAGACCCTCAATTCTATGGTCAACTAATCTTCGACAAAGCAGGAACGAATATCCAATGGAAAAAAGACAGCCTCTTCAACAAATGGTGTTGGGAAAATTGGACAGCAACATGCAAAAAAATGAAACTGGAACATTTCCTTACATGACACACGAAAATAGACTCAAAATGGATGAAGGACCTCAACGTGAGAAAGGAATCCATCAAAATCCTTGAGGAGAACACGGGCAGCAACCTCTTTGACCTCAGCTGCAGCAAACTTCTTCCTAGGAACAAGGCCAAAGGCAAGGGAAGCAAGGTCAAAAATGAACTATTGGGACTTCATCAAGATCAAACTTTTGCACAGCAAAGGAAACAGTCAACAAAACCAAATGACAACTGACAGAATGGGAAAAGATATTTGCAAACGACATATCAGATAAAGGGATAGTATCCAAAATCTACAAAGAGCTTAGCAAACTCAATACCCAAAGAACAAATAATCCAATCAAGAAATGGGCAGAGGACATGAACAGACATTTCTGCAAAGAAGACATCCAGATGGCCAACAGACACATGAAAAAGTGCTCCACATCACTGGGCATCAGGGAAATGCAAATCAAAACCACAATGAGATACCACTTCACACCAGTCAGAATGGCTAAAATTAACAAGTGAGGAAATGACAGATGCTTGCGAGGATGCAGAGAAAGGGGAACTCTCCTACACAGTTGGTGGGAATGAAAGCTGGTGCAACCACTCTGGAAAACAGCATGGAGGTTCCTCAAAAAATTGAAAATAGAGCTACCTTATGACCCAGCAATTGCACTACTGGGTATTTACCCTAAAGATACAAATGTAGTGATCAGAAGGGGCACGTGCACCCGAATGTTCATAGCAGCAATGTCCACAATAGCCAAGTTATGGAAAGACCCTAGATGTCCATCAACAGATGAATGGATAAAGAAGAGGTGGTATATATACAATGGAATACTATGCAGCCATCAAAAGAAATGAAATTTTGCCATTTATGACAACATGGATGGAACTAGAGAGTATTATGCTTAGCGAAATAAGTCAATCGGAGAAAGACAACTATCATATGATCTCCCTGATATGAGGAAGTGGAGGTGCAACAGTGGTGGGGCTAAGGGGGTAGGAAAAGAATAAATGAAACAGTTGGGATCGGGAGGGAGACAAACCAAAAAAGACTCTTAATGTCATAAAACAAACTGAGGGGTTTGGGGGACGGGTTTTGGGAGAGGGTGGTGGGGTTACATTATATGTTTAAGTAAAAATAAAAAAAATTAAATAATCAAAAATAGGTGTTTAGAGGTTGGAATTAATATGATTTGCTGATTTATTAATTGTTGGGGATTAGGGAAGGGAAGAGTCTATTATTACTTCTAGATTTTGCATTGGGGAACTGGGTTAATATTGGTGCCACTTATTGTGACTAGAGACCTGAAAGAGCAGTGGGTTCAAGGATAAGATGATTAGTTAGTTTCAGATCTGCTGAGAGGGAGATGCCCTTGAAACATCAAGTCAGCAGGCAGTTAAATTTATGAAGTAGGAATTCAAGAAGTAATACCCTGACTTAAGAATAATAGCTTTTAGCTGAGATGGTAATTAAAGCCAAAGGAATAGATGTCCCCCAGGGATAGAATATGGAATGAGAAAAGACCAAAGATGCAATTCTGAGGAACACTGAGTTTGGTCGTGGAGCAGATGTGAGAACCCTAGCAAACTGCTACTGGGAAGAAATTTCCAAAGAGTAGGAGGAAAAGCAAGAGACTATTGTTTCTCAGTAAACCTCAGTAAAATATTTGAAAGAGGGAGTGGTTAGCAATGTTCAAGTAAAGAAGAACTTCCCATTCAGATGAATACCAAAGCATTAAAAGAAGTATTAGTGATTAATTTACATGGAGGAAGCAGAGATGTTATTGGACAGGTTTTTGGAGGAATACAGGAAAAAAATCTAGGCATTATTTTCCTTAATTGAGTAGATTTTATTTAGAGAGCAGTAGAAACAAATTTGTCAAAAGTTATGTGTAGCTTTAATAAAGCATTTAGTCCATTTGTAGAAATGCTCAATTATATTGAATATGCCTCACCATTTTTGGCTTTACATTCCAAGACTTCAAACTCAGATATATAAGCTCTTGGTGTCTGTTATATATTGTCTGATTGGCAAACCATATTCAAAGAAACCAGAATCTCTAAACACATACCTGATTGATTATTCCTTTGTGAAACAGCTATTATTTCAGTGAGGTTCTTTTTTTCCTTGAGCATAAACTGGGATAATTGAATTTTGTAACATATTCACTTTTAGAATAATAGAGCGAGCATGAGACAAAAGTTCACAAATCTCTGGGGTGCCTCATTGGCTCAGGTGGTTCAACCTCTGACTCTTGATGTTGGCTGAGGTCATGATCTCAGTGTTGTGAGTATTGGGCTGTGTGCTAGGCATGGAGCCTGCTTAATATTCTCTCTATGCCTCTCCCTCTGCTCCTCCCACCTAAAAGAATAATTTGCAAATCTTTGATTTGTATTTACTTAAATTATTCATCATGTTAAAAAATTTCTCTTCTTAACTTACAACTGTTCGAATCTAAACAAATATAGTGTCCTTAAAATAACTAACAAAGAGTTGATTGTCTTCTTATTCTAAGTTAAACTAAAATAAATAGAAATAAAAAAAATAGACTACTGGGGCACCTGGGTGGCTTAGTCGGTTAAAGTGACCTACTGGATTTCAGTTCAAGTCATGATCTCAGGGTTCTGGGATCAAGCCCAGTGTTGGGTTCCCCATTTAGTGGGGAGTCTGCTTGTCTCCCTCTTCCTCTCTCTGCCTCTTCCCATACCACTATTCATGCATCCACTCTTTCTTTCTAGAATAAATAAATCTTAAAAAAAATAGACCATTGATTTTGATTTACCCAAATGCACCTTATCTATTGAAATCGTAAGTTTACTATGAGTTATATTTATCAATTCTTTGAGATTTGTCTTCATAATTGAAAGCAAATACAATTAACAAGTCCCAGAAAATGTCACCCTGAAAACAGCATTCAAATATTAAGTTTACTTCTAGAAATCAGCTCAGTTTTCTATTCTCATCTCTCTTCTTGATTGAAGTAAATGAAGTCAATTTATTCTCTGTGGTTAACAAAATAAAATCACCTTTTTTTGTCCTTTTCTTTTTTCTTTTCCCTTTTTCCCTTTCCTTTTCTCTTTTTCCTAATTTGAGCATGGTTGACATACAGTGCTGCAACAGTTTCAGGTGTACAGCTTAGTGATTTGACAAATTTAAACATTATGTTTTGTTTACCACAAGTATAGGTACTATCTGAAGAGGACCCCATCTTTTGTTCAAGACTTACAAGAAATTACCTCTAACATTTAGTTAGTTTATCCTGAAATACTGTGTTTATGCTTAGTGCATGAGTGAAGAGTGAATTCAAACCAGTTAAAAAATTTTAGTTCTTTCTTTGATTGACTTATTTCACTTAGCATAATACCCTCTAGTTCCATCCACGTCATTGCAAATGGCAGGATTTTGGGTTTTTGATGGCTGCATAGTTTTACATTGTATATATATACCACATCTTCTTTATCCATTCATTTGTTTATGGGCATCTAGGCTCTTTCCATAGTTTGGCTATTGTGGACACACCTTTCTTAGAGGTATGAAGACCTCTTAGACCTCTTTCTTTGAGGTATTGGAGAATCAGAAATTCTCGGAAAACAGAGTCTCCTAAGAGTTGGTTACTTTCGTTACTGGGTATTTTGGCTTTAACATTCAGAACATGGGAAGGAGATTTTTCAAGTAGGCTATGCAGAAAATCAGATAGAACTTAGGTCTTTTGACTTTAGTGATTAAACATTCCCTCTCCTCTAAGGGGCCAAGATCAATAATTACAACCATCCTAAAACTGAAAACGTAGGAGGCAAGGTGGTTCAAAACTCATTTTGCCAGTGTTCTGTCACTGATGTACCATACTCATGAATTTTTATTTTAATCTCTAGTCTTAACCATCTTAGCTTGCTTCTCATAGACATTCTTTTCACAACCAATGGACAGCAGTTCTACTAAGTCATATTTGTTCTTATCATTCTCCAATTCTTGACCCATTCATTGGCTAACATCATCGGATGCTTTATCAAATATATCAAATGGAGGGAACTCACCCAAGCTTTCCCTGCATGAAGGCAGAAAATAATTTCCATTGCTGTAATCTGTTGGGAGCATGGGTGGAAATGGAGTGGGCAAGACATATTTGGTACCCACAATGAGAAATGTGAAGTATCACCTAAGAGGATGAAGCAAGTGGTGAGATATGCAAGATCTCAAGAGATACCAACCCACCAAAGAGACATCATGTCAGTCATTTCAGAATATTCCTTCTTCAGGCATAATTTTGTGATTAAAATAGAACAGCGTTCAATGGACTGGAATAAGTAGATACAGGAGGAAAGTATGCAAGTGGGAAAAAGAGAAAGAAAGTGGAATGGAAGTATAAGAAGAGAGAGATTATTGCGGTATTGCTCAACATTAGGAATATTGTCTAACCTACCTGTTCTGTTCTAGGGTATATAGCTGCATTTGTAGAAACTCAATACTTTTGATTTCTGCTGTGCAGTATAATCACCTCTCAGACAAAATATATGTTTCTTTCCAGTAAGAATACAGTTAATTAGTAGCAGTAGGTGTTAGTGACCTACTGATTTTATTTTAAGATTTTATTTATTTATTTGACAGAGAGATCACAAGTAGGCAGAGAGGCAGGCGGAGAGGGGGAGGGGGAAGCAGGCTCCTCGCTGAGCAGAGAGCTCGGTGTGGGACTCGATCCCAGGACCCTGAGATCATGACCTGAGCCGAAGGCAGCAGCTTAACCCACTGAGTCACCCAGGTGCCCCCCTACTGATGTTTCTGAGATTTCTAATTATCAGCCTTATATTGGTTTCTCCTGGGAACCAGGGCCATGACTTATGTTAACTGGCTCAAGAGGAAAATAGAAGAGTTACTTAGTGATGGGAAGTAAGAGAAGATGCATGATGTTAGAGTATCTCCTGCATATTTTCCAAGTTCATATTCTGGATGTGTGGGTGATAACTCATTTAAGACAGACTATGTGGAAACATGAGCTCAGATTTACTGATTTGGGAAGACTGAGAAGTCTCTACATTTGTTGCAGATGCCCTCATTATGGATTGGGAGAGAGTGAGCCCTATGTATGGATATTTCTTTCCAGAACAAGCAAGAGTCTTTATGCAAGGGGAACAATCCCATAAACATACTAAGTTGTTGGACAAATAAAAAGCTAAAAAAATACTATTCCAAATTAAGTGTTGGCAAATTATGACCCATGGGCCAAATTTGGACCACTGCCTCTTTCTCAAACAAATTTATTGGAACATAGGCACAGCCATTTGTTTATGTATTGTTTATGGCTTCTTTGTGCTACCAGAAGCAGAGTTGGCCCACATATGGCCCACAAAGCCTTTGGCTTATTCCATAAGAAGTTTGATGATCCTATCCTAGATTAAGCTGTTAGGTTTGGCCAGCAAACCCTGAGGTGGTAAGTGAGATTACTTCAGACACCTTAGGAGGAAAGAGAGGAAGTGGGGACCAGATGCTCTAGTACTAGTGGTGTAAGGTCCTGAACCAAGCTCTGCCTCCACTTTTATTGTTAACATTAGTGACATTAAGGGAGTAAGAAAAACAAAAAGAAGTGAAAAGCTTTAATAATCAGGACAGTGACATAGGGAGTATCATGTGATTAGAACAAGTTGTGCTCGTGATGTGTGTGTAGGCAGGGAGTATGTGGAGCACATGACCTTGAAAGATAAATGTTTCTCCTAAGCATTTACTCCCTGGATGAGGGTTTTGAGCTGCAACGAGGATCCAGCTGTTTTCAGCCCAGAAACTTCAAAGGAAGCCCAGTTTGTGGGACACTCCTTCTTTGCTTTTGAATTAGTCTCACCCAGGGAGGCATATGTTTATTAAATCTTATCTAGTAAGGTGCTGTGAATTCCCACATTAAGTAAGTTAGGCAGAAGAAGAGGGTATAGTAGAAGGATCATCCACAGTGATATTCATCGCTTCCTATATACTCAGGGGTAAAGATGCAGATGAAGGTTGAGAAGCAAGTTTGTTGAAGTTCTATACAACATTCCCCAGAGACATTGCACTCAGGACTGACTACATACTTGTAGGGCTGAACACAAAGTGAATATGTAGGGTTTTTTCTTAACAAAATTGTTAAACCAAGACACCAGTCTTTCCCATCTCTTCCAAAAAATTAAAGAGAAGGGAATACTCCCAGACACATTCTATAAGGACAGCGTAATTCTGATACCAAGGCCAAGTAAAGATAACACTAGAAAAGTACAGGTCAAGATCTCTTATGTATTTAGATGCAAAAATTCTGAACTAAACTCTAGGAAACCAAATTCAGCAACATTAAAAGGATTATTCATGGGATGCCTTGGTGTCTCAGTTTACTGAGTGTCCAACTCTTGGTTTCAGCTCAGGTAATGATTTGAGGGTCATGAGATTGAGTTCCAAGTCAGGCTCCCCACTCAGTGGGGAGTCTGTTTGAGATTCTCTCCCTTTCCCTTTGCATCTCCCCCACTCACATGCTTTCTTTCTAAGATAAAATAAGGAAGTCTTTAAAAAAAATAAAGAAGGATCATTCACCATGATCAAGTTGGATTTATCCCTGGTATATAAAAGGATAATTCAACATATGCAAGTTGATTAATGTAATAAATTACATTAATAGAATGAAAGAAAAGAATCTTATGATTATCTCAAGAAATCATGAACAAGTACCTGAAAAATTAAATATTAAGTTTATGACCTTGCATTTTAATCCCAGTCCACACTTAGATACAAATGACGATGTGATATAATGGGTTATTTGAGAACCTATGAGATCTCAACCTCATTTGAAGGTTCAGCTCAGACTGTTACATCTTAAAATTAGAAACAGATGATGAGGTAAACAGGGCTTAAATGCGGGAGACTTTCTCTGTTTTATTATATCAAAAAGATACACCCTCCTCTGCACTCACTCTGACTTAAAGATCCCCTTTAAAATTCAGTTGTACTAACAAAGAAGTGGGGTGAGAATGGGAGAGTGGAGTGCAGAATAACTGCTCAGGTCAGTTCATTCATGTCTTTAAGAAATAATCTAGCTCTTACCCCAGAGAAGCTGGGCAATGTGCTAAGTGCTGATGTAAATCAGTTGTACTTGCTATCAAGAAAGAATTCGGTCCATGTTTTATTTTCTGTTCCCTCCCCACCCTCTGCTCCCTGCTTATCTGCCTATTATCATTTGACAAAGAGCAGTTTTCAGTGAGAGAACAGTCAGAGAAAAGGAAAAGTCCTCAAAGAATCCAAGGCCAGTGGCCTGGTGAAACTGGCACTTTTCCACAGCTGCAATCCTCCTCCTCCCACCCTGTTATTTATCTCTGCCTCTCCCTGTTTTCCTCTGGACCCACATGTTGGCATTAAAGGACACAGCTTGTACTTGTTAGCTAATTCTTATGTAGTCTTCTAAAAAGCGTGGTACTCAAACTAGACCTCTATTTTATACAATCCACAAAAATTAACTTTAAATGAATTTAAGACTTAAATGTAAGACCTGAGACCATGCGAGTCATAGAAGAAAACTTAGGAAAAAAGCTTCTAGATATGGTCTTGGTAGTGATTTTTTGAAAATCACACTTAAAATATAAGCAACAGAGTAAAAAACAAACATGTAGGACTATATCAAACTGTACTTCACTTCTGCACAGTACATCACTCGTGCATAGTGAAAGAAACCATGAACAAACTGTAAAAACAACTTATGGAATGGGAAAAAGTGCTTGCAAACCATATATCTGATAAGAGTAACCTCTCAGGGGTACCTGGGTGGCTCAGTGGGTTAAAGCCTCTGCCTTCAGCTCAGGTCATGATCCCAGGGACCTGGGATCGAGCCCCACATTGGGCTCTCTGCTCGGCGGGGAGCCTGTTTCCTTTCTTCTCTCTCTGCCTGCCTCTCTGCCTGCTTGTGATCTCTCTCTGTCAAATAAATAAATAAAATCTTAAAAAAAAGAGTAACCTCTCAAAGAGTAGCAACTCAAAAGCCAAAAAAAAAAAAATTCCAGTAAAAAACAGACAAAGGAATTGTGTAGGCATTTTTCCGAAGATACATAAATGGCCAACAAGTACTGAAAAATACTCATTGCTGTTCATTGTAGAAATGCAGATTAAAACCACAATGTGGTATGACTTCATGCTTGTTAAAATGGGTATAATCAAAAACACAAGAAGTAAGAAATGCTGGTATGAATGTGGAGAAAAGGGAAACCTTGTGCATTGTTAGTGGGATTATAAATTGGTAATTCCACTAAGGAAAACAGTATGAAAGTTCCTCAAAAAATCAAAAATAGAACTATCATATGATCTGGCAATTCCACATATAGGAATATATTCAAAGGAAATAAAAACTAACTTGAAGAGATACCTGTACCCCTTCATTCATAGCAGCATTATTTACAGTATCCAAGACAAAAAGCAACCTAAGTGTCCACTGAAGAGAGAATAGATTAAGAGTAGTGATTATATATCATGGAATATTATCCAATCATAAAAAACAATGAAACTCTACCATTTGTGACAATAAGGATGGACCCTGAAGGCATTATGCTAAGTGAGGTAAGTCAGAGAGAATGACAAATACTATATGATCTTGTTTATATGTGAAATCTAAAACAAAAAGCAAAAAACACTGAATCTCAGAAAAAGATACAATTTGTGGCTATCAGAGGAGGGGGTAGGGGGAATTGGAAGAAAGTGGTTAAAATGTACAAACTTCTGGTTACAAAATAAATAGTAGGAATGTAATCTACAATACGTGACTGTTAACACTGCTGTGTGATATGCAGGAAAGTTAAGAGAGTAAATCCTAAGAGTTCTTATCATGAGGAGAATTGTTTTTTCTTTTTATTATGTCTGTATGAGATGATGGATGTTTACTAAGCCTATTGGATAATCATTTTACAATATATGTAATCAGGCCATCATTTTATACACCTTAAACATCTTCAGTGATGCTCTCACAGTAGGGCTCCCTTATCTGCAGGAGATACATCCAAGAGCTCCTGCAGCTGGAAACTGCAGATAGTACCAAATCCTATATATACTGTATATTTTTCTGTGCATACATATCTATGATAAAGTTTAATTTATAAATTAATTTATAAATTTGGCACAGAGAATAACAACAATAACTACTAATAGAACAGTTTTTAAAATATATTGTAATGAAAATTGTGTGAATGTTTTTTCTTTCCTTCAAAGTATTTGGTGGTACCCTACTCACCCTTGTTGTTCTTGTGATGATTAGACCATTAAATGGCTATGTGATGAGATGAAGTGGGTGAATGATGTATGTAGGCAATGTGACATCTTTAGGTTACTAGTATCATTCTGATGAGTCATCAGAGGAGTACCATCTGTTTTGAGATCACAACAGTTGACCACAGGAACTGAAATCGCAGAAAGCTCAACTGTGAATAAAAGAGGATTTCTGTATTTTTGTTGATCTTTTCTATTCTTTTTCTGGTCTCTAGTTCATTATTTCTGTTCTGATCTTTATAATTCCTTTCCTTCTGCTAAGTTTGGGCTTAGCTTGTTCTTTTTCTAGTTCTCTGGGAGATATAAATTGGGGTGTTTACTTGAGATCTTTCTTTTTTCTTTTCTTTGTTTTAAAAGATTTTATATTTTATTTATTTGACAGACAGAGATCACAAGTAGGCAGAGAGGCAGGCAAAGAGAGAGAGAGAGAGGAGGGAGCAGGCTCCCTGCTGAGCAGAGAGCCTAATGCGGGGCTTGATCCCAGGACCCTGGGATCATGACTTGAGCTGAAAGCAGAGGCTTTAACCCACTGAGCCACCCAGGCACCCCAAGATCTTTCTTTTTTCTTAATGGAAGCATTTATCACTATAAATTTCCTCCTGATGGCTACTTTTGCAGCACCCCATAGGTTTTGTTATATTCTATATCCAAGTTCATTTGCTTAAAAATAGTTTTTGATTTTTCCATTTGTTTCTTCTTTGACTCATTGGTTGATCAGTGTTATGTTGTTTAAATGCCACATATTTGTAATTTCTTCAGGTTTCTTCCTGGTATTGATTTCTAGTCCAGATCATTATTGTTAGAAAAGATATTTAGTATGATTTCAATCTTTTAAAGTTTGTTTGCATTTGTTCTGTGACCTAACATATCCACCCTGAAGAATATTTATGGGCACTTGAGAATTTGTGTTCCATTGCTCTGATGAATGTTCTGTATATGTCTGTTAGATGTATTTGGTCTAAAGTATTGTTCATGTTCAGTGTTTCCTTACTGATATTGTCTGATTGATCTATCCATTGTTGAAAGTGGGGTCTTGAATTTTACTATTGTTTTTGTATTGTCTACTTCTCCCTTCATATCTGTTGGTATTTGAATCTAGCTGTTCTGAAGTTCTGTGCATATCTATATGATTGTTACAGCCTCTTGTTAAGTAGCTCCCTTTATCATTACATTGTGATGTAATGAATATATTTTTTCCCACTGAATACTTTATTTTTTAAAGACTATTTTTTTAATTTTTAATTTTAATTTTTTTTAATTTTTAAATTTTTATATAAACATATAATGTGATGGGTTACATTATATGTTTATGTAATGATATTTTTGTCTCTTGTTTGAACTTGAAGTTTATTTCATCTTATATAGATATAGCTACTCCTGCTCTGTTTTGGTTTCCATTTGCATGGAGTATCTTTTTCCACATGTTTACTTTGAGACTACGTATGTCCTTAGGTGAGGCTAGTCTCGTGTACACGGGTTTTCTTTTAGTCATTCAGCCACTTACATCTTTTGATTGGAGAATTCAATATCCGATGTCTGTGTTGCAAATATTTTTTTTCAGTCTTCTCATTCTGTTGGTATTATCTCCTGCAATGCAGAGTTTTTAATTTTATGAAGTCCAGCTCATCAATTATTTCCTGATTGTCTTTGTATCTAAAAAGACATCACTGTCATTTTGCAAACTATACCAATATCAAATCATTATGTTGCACACTTGAGACTAATGTTATGTATCAATTATACCTCAAAAAGAAAAAAAAACTCTTCATCATATCCAAAGACATCTAGGTTTTCTCTTGTTATCTTCTAGAAGTTTTATATTTTTTTCATTTTAAATTTAGGTCTCTTATCCACTTTGCATTAATTTTTTTAAGGATATAAGATCTGTATCTAGATTCTTTTTTTTTTTTCTTTTTTTCATGTACACATTCAGGTGTTCTAGCACTATTTGTTGAAGAGATTATCTTTGCTGCATTGTGTTATCTTGTTCCTTTGTAAAAGATCAGCTGAGTATATTTATGGGGGTCTATTCTAAGTTCTGTATTCTGTTCCACTGATTTATCTGTCTTTTTTATATGTATATGCCAATTCCACACTGTCTTAATTACTGTAGCTTCATGATAAGTTTTGATGTCAGGTAACGTCAGTCCTTGACGTATTCTTCAATATTGTGTTGGCTGTGGGGGCCCTTTGCCTCCCCATGTAAACATTACAATCAGTTTGTAAATATCTATACAATAAATTGGTGGGATTTCTTCTCTCTGAAAAACTTCTTTGAACTTTTCTTTCGAAGCAGAGCTCCTGGCAAAATTCTCTCATTTTTTATTTCTCTCCAGAAGTTTCTCTTTCTTCTTGACATTTGTAGAATAGTTTTGCAGGGTACAGAATTCTAGGTCTATATATAAAATATCTATGTATTTTAGTACTCTAAATATTCTACCCTATTCTATTCTTGCTTGCATGATGCCTGAGGAAAAGTTAGATGCAATTTATTGTTTGTTTGTTTGTTTTTTGAATAGGTAAGATGATGTTTTTCTCTGACCTCTTCTAGAATTTTTTCTTTATCTTTGATTTTCTTTCACTCATAAGTAATATATGTGGCTGTGTTTTCAGGGGACATTTATCCAGCTTGGGTTTTTTGGATATGTGGTTTGATGTCTGACATTAAGCTGGGGGAAATTCTCAAACATTATTGTTTCATTTTTTTTTTCTTTGTTTTTCTTTTTCTTCTCCTTCTTGGTTGCCATTACACATGTTTAAACCTTCTTTAGTTGTCCTACAGGCCTTAGATATTCTTGTTTTTTTCATTCTTTATTCTCAAGGATTCTATTGATACATCATCTAGCTCAGGGATTCTACCCTCTTCTGTGTTCATTCTGCTAATAAGTCCATCAAAGGCATTCTTTATGTCTGTTACAGTACTTTTGACCTCTAGCATGTCTTTCTTTCTTTTATTTTTTAAATTAGGATTTCCATCTCTGCTTATATTGGCCATTTGTTCTTGCATTCTGTCTGCTTGGTCCATTAGAGCTCTTAACATATGAATTATAGTTACTTTAAATTTCTGGACTGATAATGCCAACATTCTTGCTTTGTCTAGGTCTGAAGCTTGTTATGTCTATTCAAATTTTGTGCTTCCACCTTTAATTATGTCTTGTGATGTCTTCTTGATAGCTAGATATGATGTACTTGATTTAAAAAAACCTGCTATAAATAGGCATTTGGTAATGTGGTGATGAGGTGTGAGCAGAGGGAAAGCATTCTGTAGTGCTAGAATTAGGTCTTGATTTGAGTGAGTCTATGTTTCTGGACTGCAAACTTCACAAGTTTTTCTCACTTTATTTCTTTTCTCTTAGATGGGACACAATGGCTTGAGTGGCTGAAGATGGGTATTGCCTTCCCCAGGTCAGTTAGACTCCTATAATACCTTAGTAGGTAAGGTTTTGGTTAACTAGTGTTCCCTGAGGGCAAGGCTACTAGAGAAAAACAGAGTGCTCTGGTACATTTCTAAATGATTCCTTTACCCCTCCCTGTGCCAAAAGCCTGAGGAATTTTTTTTTCTCAGATAGTTATTGGGTGAATCTGGTCAAGCTGCTTAAAGTAAATTTCACAATATTATTGATCTATGGATAGGTACCTCTGATGAGTTCTTAACTCAGAGGTCTCTACCCTCCAGCAATTCATCAATTATGGTTTAGGTTTGTGTCTGCTTGGTAAGCTATGCTGTTCTTATTTGCATGCCTATATCTCTAATCATGGGGTAGCAGTTTGCCCTGTGTCCTCCCCTCTCTTTTGGATGCAAGAAGAGTTGTTTCTTTTTCAATCTGTTTCACTTTTAACTTATTATGATGGAATAGTGATTTCAAACTCCTTACATGCAGAACTATAAAGCAGAAATCTTTACATTTGTTTTTGACAAATTTAAAGTTAGTGTGGTAAAATAGAGTCTTTTTAAATTTTTTTTTAATTTTTTATAAACATATAATGTATTCTTAGGGTACAGGTCTGTGAATCGCCAGGTTTACATACTTCACATCACTCACAATTGCACATACCCTCCCCAATGTCCATAACCCCACCACCTTCTCCCTACCCCCCCCAGCAACCCTCAGTTTGTTTTGTGACATTAAGAGTCTCTTATAGTTTGTCTCCCTCCCGATCTCATCTTGTTTCATTTATTCTTTTCCTACCCCCCAATCCCCCCATTTTGCATCTCCACTTCCTCATATCAGGGAGATCATATGATAGTTGTCTTTCTCTGATTGACTTATTTCGCTAAGCATAATACCCTCTAGTTCCATCCACGTCATCACAAATGGCAAGATTTCATTTCTTTTGATGGCTGCAAAGTATTCCATTGTATATATAAATATACCACCTCTTCTTTATCCATTCATTTGTTAATAGATATCTAGGTTCTTTCCATAGTTTGGCTATTGTGGACATTGCTGCTATAAACATTCGGGTGCATGTGCCCCTTCAGAATACTATGTTTGTATCCTTCGGGTAAATACCCAGTAGTGCAATTGCTGGGTAGTAAGGTAGCTCTATTTTCAACTTTTTGAGGAACCTCCATGCTATTTTCCAGAGTGGTTGCACCAGCTTGCATTCCCACCAATAGTGTAGGAGGGTTCCCCCTTCTCCACATCCTCGCCAGCATCTGTCATTTCCTGACTTGTTAATTTTAGCCATTCTGACATTCTGACTCAAAAGAAATTTTGATCCAGTTAATTTATTTTGAAATATATGTATCTTTTTTTTTGTATGTGTGGTGTGAAGAACCTAATCTTTTTGTTTGTTTAGATGCCTAGTTATTTGTCATTATATGGATTTATTCATGCCTATTTAGAAGCATAGAATCCACATTTATTATAGGATAAAGCTTAAATCTCTTCTGGACTTTATTATTCTAACCATTATATTTTTATTAGTATAAGTCTACATGTGTGAGGTGGTATCTCATTGTGTTGTTGTTGTTTTTTAAGATTTTTACTTATTTATTTGAAAGATAGAGATCACAAGTAGGCAGAGAGGCAGGCAGGGAGAGAGAGAGAGAGAGAGAGAGAGAGAGAGGAGGAGGAAGCAGTTCCCTGCTGAGCAAAGAGCCTGATGTGGGGCTCGATCCCAGGACCCTGGGATCATGACCAGATTTTCCTGATGCCGAGTGATGTGGAGCACTTTTTCATGAGTCTGTTGGCCATCTGGATGTCTTATTTGCAGAAATGTCTGTTCATGTCCTCTGCCCATTTCTTGATTGGGTTATTTGTTTTTTGGGTGAATGTAGACTTTTCTTTATTCATGTTTTCTATTTGTGTTGCCTTGCTTAAAATTGCATTTTTAATGCAACTACTATATACATTTCACCATACTGAAATTTATTTAAAAGCTGCTTTATGACATAATTTAAAAAAATATTTTGATCCAGTTAATTTATTTTGAAATATATGTACCTTGTTTTTTGTATGTGTGGTGTGAAGAATCTAATCTTTTTCTTTGCTCAGATGCCTAGTTATTTGTCATTATATGGATTTATTCATGCCTATTTAGAGACATAGAATCCACATTTATTATAGGATAAAGCTTAAATCTCTTCTGGACTTTCTTTACTATTCTAACCATTATATTTTTATTAGTATAAGTCTACATTCAACAGCACTGATTTCCTACCTCAACTTTTTCCTAAATGCTAACATATTGGTTTCTGGAGCTGATATTTCATTCATTCTCTTCTTTTCATACCAAATGGTTTAACCTGTTTATTTTATGCATTTAAAAAAAGCAAAAAAAATTAACCTAATACTTTGATGGGAATTGTCTAATGATTCTAGTTTATGATATCTGATAAATGTGGGTTCAGTTTTATAATTTTCATATAACTAGAACTGTCACTTAAAGTGGATAGTGGTTACTTAACACATGGGCCACATTGATATATGATATAATTATTATTTTTTTAACCAGAAGAAAGCAGGAAGAAATACATGTAACTTCTTATTTACGTTTCTGTTCTTACTACAGCTCAAGAATAGTGTTAAATAGCTGAGTTGATAACCTGGCTCAGCCACTCGAGTATTTGCACAATGGACTGATGAATGAAGTAATTATAAATAGCAGGGATGAAATCACTCATGTGTTCTTTCATGTGCAATGGGCCAATATGAATGAAGTAGTTATACTAGCAAGGATGAAATCTTTCCATGGTTACTTTCTGTGAAATGGGCCCTTGGATGAAGTAGTTATAAATGGCAACGTTGAAGTCTTTCCATGGATTCTTTCAATATGGTCTCTTTTCAGTTAGGCAGGTATAGTGGCAGACACTATTGAATGTCCTTCTAGAAGGATAAGTGGATGCTGAACCCCATTGTGGTTTCATCTATTGACACATTTAATCAGCAACTTGATTGCTAGCTGTTTACATTAGATTAGCGGATAGTTCTTACTGGGATAAACATGTTTTCCAAGTATGGCTTTGGCTATCCTTACAGCAGTACCTTGGCCATTAAGTGATCCAAAGACATAGAGAATGTCTAATGTCCCTCACAACATTGCTTAGGACAAAGAAATATCTTTATAGCTAAGAAAGCACAATAGTGAGCACACAACCAAATGATCCACTGCTGTGGCAATATGCGTATCATGCAGAAGCTGTCAGTCTGATAGAATATGAAGAATACCTTTTATACCTCAATATTATCAAAGCCATCTATGATAAACCCACCGCAAATATAATTTTCAATGGAGAAAAACAGAGCTTTTCCGCTAAGGTCAGGAAACGGCAGGGATGTCCATTATCACCACTGCTATTCAACATAGTACTAGAAGTCCTAGCCTCAGCAATCAGACAACAGAAAGAAATTAAAGGCATCCAAATCAGCAAAGAAGAAGTCAAACTATCACTCTTTGCAGATGATATGATACTATATGTGGAAAACCCAAAAGGCTCCACTCCAAAACTGCTAGAGCTTGTACAGGAATTCAGTAAAGTGTCAGGATATAATATCAATGCACAGAAATCAGTTGCATTTCTATACACCAACAACAAGACAGAAGAAAGAGAAATTAAGGAGTCAATTCCATTTACAATTGCACCCAAAACCATAAGATACCTAGGAATAAACCTAACCAAAGAGGCAAAGAATCTATACTCAGAGAACTATAGAGTACTCATGAAAGAAATTGAGGAAGACACAAAGAAATGGAAAAATGTTCCATGCTCATGGATTGGAAGAATAAATATTGTGAAATAAATATTGTCGATGCTACCTAAAGCTACCTACACATTTAATGCAATGCCTATCAAAATCCCATCCATTTTTTTCAAAGAAACAGAACAAATAATCCTAAAATTTTTATGGAACCAGAAAATACCTTGAATAGCCAAAGGAATATTGAAAAAGAAAGCTAAAGCTGGTGGCATCACAATTCCAGACTTCAAGCTCTATTACAAAGATGTCATCATCAAGACAGTATGGTACTGGCACAAAAATAGACACATAGATCAATGGAACAGAACAGAGAGCCCAGAAATAGACCCTCAATTCTATGGTCAACTAATCTTCGACAAAGTAGGAAAGAATATCCAATGGAAAAAAGACAGCCTCTTCAACAAATGGTGTTGGGAAAATTGGACAGCCACATGCAGAAAAATGAAATTGGACCATTTCCTTACACCACACATGAAAATAGACTCAAAATGGATGAAGGACCTCAACGTGAGAAAGGAATCCATCAAAATCCTTGAGGAGAACACAGGCAGCAACTTCTTCAACCTCAACCACAGCAACTTCTTCCTAGGAACAACACCAAAGGCAAGGGAAGCAAGGGCAAAAATGAACTATTGGGACTTCATCAAGATCAAAAGCTTTTTCACAGCAAAGGAAACATTCAACAAATCAAAAGACAACTGACAGAATGGGAGAAGATATTTGCAAGCGACATATCAGATAAAGGGCTAGTATCCAAAATCTATAAAGAACTTAACAAACTCAACACCCAAAGAACAAATAATCCAATCAAGAAATGGGCAGAGGACATGAACAGACATTTCTGCAAAGAATATGAAGAATAGCTTTTAATGGTGGAAGTAAGTGTGTTTGGGGATGACACTTTGTTTCGTGTGTGATATATACTTTGAACCAGTAAACATTATAAGGTATTGTTTTGTGGATTGCATAGGCCTGGAAACCAAAGATAGGTGATGAAAATGGCTCCTTTCACCATTACTTCCTTGGAGAACTTGAGCTTTCTAGACCTACAAATTTGTCCTCACTGGGGTGAGTGAATGCTTCCTCTGGGGACAGAGTAAGCTTTTCAGTAAACCTAAAGTTTTAGTAGCTCACTGGTCATTTTGGTTTTCTTGTGTTTATAGATTCCTGAGTGTTCTAGGATGCCAGGTATAATTAACCTTCATTATTGCAGAGAAATCGAATGGGTGCTACATTTGATGATAACTCTAAATGGACAATTGTGGCAATTACAGCCTAACAAGAGCATGGTAATCATGGATTAAGCCTTCTTAGGTGGGAAGACATGGATCTGGGCAAGTGATCTAGAGCAGCAAAAGTGCTGGACAAAGGTGAGGAAAATGTAGGATGGGTTGTGGTGGAGGAATATGATGAATATCTTCCTGGGAACATGTGCAGTGATGGAACCCATTAACACTTGTTTTGTTAACAGTCCTTTGTTTGAAGGATCAATGATGGAGTAAATTTACATGGAACATGAATGCCTCTAAGCATGAGAAGGAAGATGTGGAGTGTTTCTGATGCTTTTGATGCCACACCCATATCCTAAGAATGTAGACTCTCCTATACCACAAACTGCAGAAATTTTCTGCCTGAAGACTTTTCTATAGATACCAGAACTGCTCAACCCACTTGTGGGGTGGCCTGGAACTGCCATGGAGTTAATGCCTTAGAGCTACCCCAACACAGAAATACACAGCTTCATAGACTTTCAGGTAAAATCACCTAATATGATAGAGTATGTATAGTCACTTGGGGGGGCACAATTAGGATTGTGCCCCAAAGTCCATAGTAGGAGGATTTTGGTTAATACTAGTTAATACATCTTCTATTACCTTTCTTCTTTTCTCTGGCTTATGTCCCCACTTTTGAACCAGTGTCTTCTAGCATTTCCTTCTAAATAAATTCCTTGCCTCCTTATTTTATCTCTGGGTTTTCTTTTAAAGCCATTGAACCTATATATACATAACAATTCACTATAATGATATTTGAGATTCATTACAACAAATTTACAGGTTATTTTTAGACTTCATATAGCAGAAACCATGTGAATATATGCTTTTATTTGCAAAATAACCAAAAATTCAAATTTAAAATACTCAATGTCAGATCATGCTATTTTCTATAAGACTATCATTTTTTAATGTTCTAGATTTACATTTCCCATAATGTTATTGGTGATGGTCTTACACTCCACAGATCAAGTAGTAGCAAGCTTAGGATGGCAGATGATGCATTTGTTCAGGATATGTTAAATCGGTGGGGCCCAAGTTGAGATGGGCCATCATGCAGCTCGATGTTTAGTTTTAAAGCTCCAAAAACATATGTGGTCAACAAATTCTGGAGTAAGATTCTCTTTGCACAATCATTTTATTGCTGCCTTAATGTCTTTGTTCCTTAATGTATAGATGGCTGGATTCAAGACAGGGGTGATAGAAAAGTCAATAATGAACAGGTATGTCACTTGATGATGTGGGGAAAGGCCATACATAAAGAAGATGCTGATGAAAATGAAGATGTAGTGAAAGATTAGCAGCAAGAAGGTATCCATGCTTATGAAGCCACTGTTGGCAGCAATAATAAACTTGGCTGCATTGGTTCATGCAGATTTTATGATCCTAGGAAAGTCACAGTAAGAACTGCCTATTTCATTAGGACCACAAAAGGCAAGTTTATAATGAAAGCAAATTGAGACATAGCATGAATCGCTCCTGCTACCCATCCAGTGATTACAAATGAAACATATTTTAGGATTCATGATGTTTAGATAATGAAGAGGCTTACAGATTGCTGTGTACCTGTCAAATGCCATGGCTATGAGTAATACCATCTCCACTCCTCCCATGATATATATGAAGCGTATCTATGTCATACAGCTTTGGAAAGAAATTACTTCACGTTCATTTAAAAGGCCTTTGATTGTCTTGAGGACTATGATAGAAGAAACACCCACATCAATGAGGGACAGGTTGGTCAGGAAGGAAGTACTTAGGAGAATGAGGTGAAAATCAAAGATTACCAAAAACAGAACAAAAATGTTTTCCAACATGAGTGCTAAGTAGAGCAAAGAACATATCAAGATGAGAAAAGGTTTTTTCTCCCAAGAGCAAGAAAGGGCCAGTAACACAACTACAGAGTCACTTAATGCACCCACTGACTGGGACAGGAAAGCTGATTTTCAAGTGACCTGGGAATAAAAATAAAAAAGAGTAAGTATCACTGTCAGCAACATAGATTTCCTGTTTTGTTAATTAAGTTAGATATTATTGACTAAGAGAGGAAAAAGGAATATTTGGAAAAAATAAGGTAGCAACAAATTCATTATATAGAGGGGGTATTTGAGGGAAAAAATGTGACACTAAATTTTGCAAATAGAGCAAGAGGGATTCCTTTAAATTAATTCCTTTAATTTTAATCCCATAGTTAAAACTCATTTTAATTTTTCTCAAAGATTCTGTATTATTTTCCTGACCTTTTCTCTAAATGTGTTCTTTTATGATTATTATCTCTTCCATCACATCTTTATTAATACTTCCACACTAATTTTATATTCTCTTACCTGAACTTTTCTTAGCCCCTTAGTTTTTTCCTTTTCACTGCAATTATAGAGCTCACCATGACAAAAGTACTCGAACATATCCCATCACTCCCTATATTGGGCATTTTAAATTTAGATGGAACCCAAGTGCACAGGCTCAGTAAGTTTTTTTGAAGATTTATTTATTTATTTGAGAGAGAAGAACAAGTGAGAAGGGGAGTGGAAGGAGAGAATATTCAAACAGACTCAGTTCTCCTTCTGAGCCTGGAACCTGACTTGGGGCTCGATCTCATGACTCATGAGATCATGACCTGACTCATTAACCAAAGAGTCATATGCTGAACCAATTGAGCCACCCAGGTACCCCCAGGCTCAATAACTTTAACACTCAGTTCACGACATGATAATTGTTATGTTTGGTTCATGACCACTTTTAGTAAACAGATTACTTAATGACAAGTTAAACTAAACTAAAATATTGTATATCTCAGAGTAAAGATTAGTAAATATAGTTATGATTAATACTTAATAATCAAGTCTAATGATCCCAGATAACAGAGTTGAGTGTCTTCAGTATTTAAGGCATTGTTTTAGATACATTATTACTTTCCAGCCTCCTAATGACTTCATAAGATAGGTTTAGTTTTATTATCACCTCAGGAAGATGAGGTGGCAAAACTAGGAGTGTATCAAGAGTTCTAGGACTTGAGAATATATTTTTCTAACCAATCCTCTGGGCTCTTCAAGGCCAGCACTTCCAAAAATATTCTAGCACTCCTCAAGGTTTTAGATGCATCAACTTTTTACTTTCATCTCAACTTTTCAATTCCCTTGATGGGTTACACATAAAATCTCTCCTTCAAAAATCAAATCTGTTAGGGATGAGATGGAGGGCAGCCTTCTTATTTTTCTTTCTCTCTCAAACCAGTCACAGGTAAATTTATTTATCTTATACATTCCATTTCTTCAACAAGCCAAAACGAGCTAGATTGCATGTCAGAAAATCCTTTTAAGGATCTCACCAGGGATTCAGCACACAATAGTCTACATGTAAAAATATCATATATAATAATCAGTTTTCAGTCTTTATCTTTCATACTTGTTCTCCAAATTTGGTACTATTGATCTTGAATTGTTTTTGAAATTTCTTCTGTCATTGGTTGTTGTGTATGTATTGGCTGCCTATCCCAAAGCCTTTTTCATACAGTTTGTGCTAAGAGAACACCTGTCTGATTAGACATTTGATGGACATTTCTGAATTTTGGAAGAAGGTAGGTTCTTATCTTAGCCCTGGGATGAAATATGATAGTTATTGGCCATGGATTGGTATAAGAGGGGCATGTAGCTGTTTTGATGAAATATAGAACAATGCCTCCTGTGGAAGGTTTTCTTTTCCAGATTAAAATAGAAAGATTAATGTGGAGAAGTCTCTTTTTCTGGCTCTCTTATCCCTGCATTCAATATTAATATTATGCCCAAGATGCAGCAACCATGAGCTTTGGGCATCTACATGTTAAAGATGATATTATGAATGGACAGAAAAATAATCCAGTATAAAAGTTCTTTGATGTCAGCAAAGGTCTACCTTCTGATATCTTGTAACGTGAAAAAAAAGAAAAACTTACTTTAAGAGACTGTAAATAAGGCAATGCTACTTGAAACTGGATGCATTTTTAACATTTGTATATCTAAGCTCTCTTGATTTTTCTCCTATATCTCTAACTTCTTTCTTGTGTTTTCACTGATGCATGGATTTTTTCCCTACATACTTTTGAGTGCTCATGTAACTCAGGAGACGTAAAATATATATTTTTTTCATTTCAAACATGATTTGTTGTTTTAACTAATCTCCACTTGTAAGGTTTTCTATATCTATAGCTCTATTCCTGGACTCTAGCATAATATATCCAAGACTGTACTGTAGTACATGAATGGACATCCCTTGAGCACGTCAAAGTTAAATTGTGCAAGTCTGAGCTCATGATTTTATCCTCTTTTTAATGTCTTAGGAAATATCATGACCATTATCTCTCAGGTGCTTAATCCAAGAATCTCTGAGGCACCTTTTCTCTTCTTTCACCTTATATGCCAGATGGCAAATTGTATCTCCTTCCTGAAAATTTCTTGAAAATTTGTGTCCTTCTCTTCATTTCCACTGTCGGTTTTATTTCAGGTTTCTTTATTTTTCATTTCTGAATGATCTCTCTGCTTCCAATCTTAGCTAAGTGTAGTCTGTTTTATACTCTGCTTTCAGATTTGTCTAAAAATCAGATATGGTCATATTTGTAATCGAAGCCTTTGGTTCTATGATCCAGGATATTTCAAATTCAGTTGCATATCACATAAGAACCCTTATGAACTGAACACATTAGTATTAATTTTTTTCACATTTCTCAACTCTTTCATATACTTTCATGTGTACTATTCCTGCATTACAGTGTGGAGCCATCTTTGGCTCTTAAGCCCAATAGACTTGGTTGCCATTCTAGTTCTGCCACTTGTGAACTATATAAACTAGGGTGCACTAAGCAATTATGCTGATGGCATTTATTTGTCCATAAAATGGGAGGTGCCTAACTTACTTCCCTAGATGTTATGAAGATTTGAGAGTATATATGTAAAACTATGTAGGAGAAATGTTAATTCCCCTTTTTCTTTATCTTTCAAAACTTAGATCAAATGCTAGCTACTCTGAAGTATTTCTTGACTACCCCAAGTAGAGTAATTACTATGAACTACTGTTGTACCTTATACCTTCTTTGTAATAAAGTATAATTTCTTATGCATATTAGTTCTTCATTATCAATTATGATTTCTTTGAGAAAAGGAGCCTTTTACCAACTCTGTACATGCCACTAATTAGCACAATTTCTGGCACAAGGTAGGCACTATTAAATGAGAGTCTTCACTAACATCATAGTGGGAAGTTCCAGAAGACATGGTAAGCAAAATCAGGGGCTTAGAAGCCCCTAGGGGAGATATGGTGGAGAGGAAATTTTTAAATGACTTTGCAAATTAAGCTCATTGACACCTGCACACAACTGGGAGAATGGAAAACAGTTTGGAAGCCAGTGACCTCCTTGTCATGACAATGTCCTCACAGAGTGACCTCAACACCCCACATTCCCATGCAGATCCTAATCTAAGTAAAAGTAGCAAAAGTACAAACTTTCCTCTTCATTTTTTGCCTCAAATAAAATGTGTATAGTCATTACAGATATCTGGAACTTTCCTCAGATTACAGTGTAGTAGTATTGCATGCTATGGAAATATTGCTGAAGAGAAAAGCATCACAATATGTTTGTAAAAATTCAGTAATTTAGAAGGACAAGACAGTTATCATAATAACCTATGAGAAGCTATTTGCTACATGAACAAGGAAGAGAACTTTTGTATATACTTAAAAGTATGTTTATAAGATTTTAATACAAATGAAACAAATTTAGAACTTGGCATAAATGAAACTGAAAAGATATATACTTTGTCATTAAGTTAAAAAATTATAAAACACAAAAAATTATGTTATGTTAATCTATAGATGGAAATATTTAGACTTTCTACCTCAATGTCTCTAGGTTATAGGATTTTAGGTGATTTTATTTTTTCCTAAATATGAACTCTTATTTTCAATATTTATTATGTGATATTCATAGATTTTCTAATTTCCAAAGAAAATTTGAAATTAGTGGAGGAAATAGGAAAAATGATATAGGAGCAATTTTATAAATAGCAGTATTATGCAGGAACTAAAAGCAAACATTCTGGAGACAGACTACCTGGATTCAAATCTCCATCTCCTTGATTTATGAACTAAATGTCCTTGGGTGAGTTGCTTCACTTCTCTGTCCCTGAATTTCCTTGTCTGTAAAATAGGGATGATAATAGTACTTAACCTTGTGGTGATGGTGTTAGGATTAAACTAGTTGATACATGGAGAACAGCAAAGTATGTTGTGGCATGTAGAAGTACACAGTAAGTTGAGGGTTTTCTTTTTTTTGAGTTTCTAAAAAATTTTTATTTATTTATTTATTTATTTTAAAAAAAGATTTTATTTATTTATTTGTCAGAGAGAGAGCGGGAGCGAGCACAGGCAGACAGAGAGGCAGGCAGAGGCAGAGGGAGAAGCAGGCTCCCTGCTGAGCAAGAAGCCTGATGTGGGACTTGATCCCAGGATGCTGGGATCATGACCTGAGCCGAAGGCAGTGGCTTAACCAACTGAGCCACCCAGGCGTCCCAACTTTTTATTTATTTTTTAAATTTCTTTTCAGTATTCCAGAATTCATTCTTTATGCACCACACCCAGTGCTCCATGCCTTCCATAATACCCACTACCAGGCTCACCCAACCTCCCACCCCCCGTCCCTCCAAAACCGTCAGATTGTTTTTGTAATAATGATGATGATTTTAAAAAATTTGATTATTCCATTCTTTCCAAAGATAGAGAGATCTTGGTCTGTTGGAATGAAATTTCCAACAAAACAGTGTTTTATTTCCATGAATCTAATATCAGAGAAAAAAAAGGGATGAAAAATTGAAGCCGCTTTACATGTCAATTTAATAAAGATACAGGCTCTTTGAAGAGAAGTTCACCTCATAATACAATTGAAATTACGAAAATGAGACCAGAATATATATAAAATTGTATGAGTAAAATGATTCAAATAAGGAGTATGAGCAAAAAGAACCTTGAAATAAAGAAGAAAGAAGGTTTGGGAACCAAATATAATCAGTTGCTGAGGAGATAGAGAGAAGGTTTATTTGTACCGGCTCAGGTGCAGGTCTCACTCAGTAGGAGCTTCAAGGGATTGAGACACACAGACAGTTCACACCCTTTTGAATTATCACCATTTCTTAAGACAGAAATTTATAAATAGTTCCTACCATTTGGAAGGGAGTCAGTTAGCTGGACTGGATGGTAGGACTGGGTAAAGTCCATAATTTCTTCTAATGGAAACCACGACTTTGTGTACACTGGTTTTCTCAAAGGTAAATTATCTCAACTTGCAGAAGAGATCCAGAGAGATCAAGCTGTTTAATGTGATGATCTGTGATTTTGTGCTCTGATATATTTTTTTCAAATTAGAGAATTTTAGGTTAAATGTTCCCCACGGCCTAGAGCAGTTTCTCGCTCGGTATATGTCACGGCCATCCGGAAAAAGCGCCGAGACGATGCTGCCCACCCGAGAGCCTCTGAGCAGGGGAGCTTTCCCAGAGCAGAGTTGAGGGAGGTATTGTGGCCAGGCATCAGCCTCCGACTTTTGTTCCGCCCCCTGTGGTGCTGAAGGTTGGGGATGGCCTCAATGGGGGCATGAAGGATTCTCTCACTCTGAGGGTTTTCCGAAGCTCCGAAAGACACCATTTCCTCCTGGGTGGCAGCTGGACTCATGGTGTGGGACTCAGGGCCCCCCACTGATGGTTGGTATGGTTCTCAAGGAGCATGCATGTTTCTCCTGCTCTAAGTGTTTTGTGTCGCCCCAGTGGGCATGGTTTCCTCCTTGATGACAGCCAGAGTCCTGGGGTGAGGCTCAGGTGTCCCCAATCTGGAGGGCTCAGGGGCCAGTTTTCTGGGGACAGAAACCTTGAAAGCCAACATAGGGTTAGGGTTAAGGCCTAGGGGCATGGCAGACCTAATCCACAGGTACTGAAATGGGTTCCCTGATTGGCTGAATCAAGAATGAGGTTCAAGTGGCACACAGGGTTCGGACCGTCTGCGGCGAGGGTGGCCTTAGGAATGCATGCAGGTGTCTCGTGGTCTGAGTGTTCTGGGCAGCTCCGAACAGAAGGGTTTCCTCCTGGATGGCAGGTGGAGTCCTTAGGTGTAGCTCAGGGCTTCCTAATCAGGAGGGCTTGTTGGCCAGGTCTCTTGGTGCGGAATCCTGAAAACACAAACTAGGGTTAGGATTAGGGCCTATGGGCATTACAGACCTGATCTACTGATGCTGAGGTGCACTCCCCTCAGGGCTGATTTCAGGGCATTTGTCTAGAACCGCAGCAGAATCTGGCTTTATTGTTGGCAGGCCGCTGATGGTTGGGGTGGCTTTACAGGGAAACATTTTTCTCCCTGTCTGAGGGTTCAGCGCATCTCCAAACAACATGGTTTCCTACCACGTGGCTTGCAAAGTCCTGGAGTGTCACTCAGGGGTCCTGTATCTGGGGGGCTTGGGAGCCAGGCCCCTCAGAATGGAAGTCTGAAAACTCTAATTAGGGTTAGAGTTAGGGCCTAGGGGCATTACAGGCCCGATCTGCCGGTGTTGAGGCAGACTCCCCTTGGGGCTGAGGGAGGGCATCTCTCTAGCACTGTGGCAGAATTATGGCCAGGGGCCTCTGATGTTTGGGGTGGCTTTAGGGGGGGCATGCAGGTTTCTCCTTCTCTGAGGGTTTTGCGCAGCTCCGATGGGCACAGTTTCCTCCTGGGTGGCAGCCAGAGTCCTGGGGTATGGCTTAGGTATCCCCAATCTGGAAGGCTTGGGGGCCAGTTCTCTGGGAACGGAAGCCGGAAAAGCAACGTAGGGTTAGGGTTAGGGCCTGGGGCATGCCAGACCCAATCTGCCGGTGCTGAGGTGGGTTCCCCGACGGGCTGAGTCAAGAATGGGGGTCAAGTGGCACTTTAAGCTCTGGGTTTTGTTGTCGTGTGGGCCATCTGCGGTGAGGGTGGCCTCAGGATGCGGGTCTCTCGTGGTCTGAAGGTTCTGGGCAGCTCCGAACCGAAGGGTTTCCTCCTGGATGGCAGGTGGAGTCCTTAGGTGTGGTTCAGGGTTTCCCAATCTGGAGGGCTTGTTGGCCAGGTCTCTGGGCATGGAAGCCTGAAAACACCAATTAGGGTTTGAGTTAGGGCTTAGGGGTATCCAGGCCCAATCTGCCAGCCCTAAGGCCAGAACCCTGGGGGCTGAGTCGAGCCCAGGGATCAGGAAGCACATCAGACTGTGAATTTGTGACTGGGGGGGGGGCATTGAGGGAGGCATGAGAGTTGTTCCATTCCTAGGTTTCTAGATAGCTTCAAATGGCACGGTTTCCTGCTGGGTGGCAGGTGGACTCGTGGGGTGTGGCCTAGAGGTCCCAGTCTGGAGGGACAGTGCCAGTGTGGCTTTAGACCTGTGGAGGGTTTGGGAGCTGCATTAGGAGTCTGTGGAAGGCTCGGCAGTGCCGATTCACACCACTGGAGGGCGTGGTGAGCTGTGGTGCGAGAGAGCATGGTAGAGGTGGCAATGCTGCTTGCCACCCCTGGAGGCAGCGACTAGCTGCCGGGAAACACACCAGAAGAGGAGTCTGTGCAGCTTGCTGGCTCTGAGGGCAGTGGTGAGGTGCTGGGTGAGAGACATTGAAAAGTGAGGCACTGCAGGACGGAGTGTTGAGCTCAGGCCTCCACTCAGCACTGTGCCCCGTTGCCCCAGGTGGGATGGGGATGTGCTGTTAGGATGGTTCAGGAGGGTCCTCCCAGTGGGGGTCTGGACCCGAGGGAACCAAACTCAACCCATGGTGCCTTTGGAACCGAGGAGTTGAGTGTTTGCTTGGAAGAGTCTCTTTGCTTCTCCAAAAAGGACAAAGGCATTGGCCGCCATTAGAACAAAGTTAATGACCACTTAAGAAACAAGTGTGTGTCTCTCCTTCTCCCAGGAATCGGAGCAGGTGTGTAGGCTTTAGGTGGGTGGTGCTTGCTTATGCCCACCTGAAAACCCTTCTTTGCTCTGGCACCAGGAGACCTGAAGTTTGGAAATCAGCGTCTGAGTCAGTCATGCAGCTTGTCCCAGGACGTCAGCATTCAGAGAAAACAGCAGGCCCGTCGGGCACAATGGCACATCCATGACAGCAGGGGAGGTCCAACTTCTCTTTCACCCCCAAGATCCTGGGTTTTCTCTCATCTCCAGTGGAGCCTGAAAGTCACACAAACGCAGCTGTCAGCAATGGTGAGTGGGTGCTAGAGTTGCTGAGTTTCCCTGCAGGGAGCACCTGGCAGGGGATCTCATTTTCTCTGTTGATTTCTGCCTTACAAAGGTATTTGGAACATCTTTCTTAGGCAACGCCTTGGATTCGAAAGGGAAGAGGTGATGGACTCAGGGTGTGTTTGGAACCTAGAATGCATTCCTTCATCTAACAGGGTTGATTCCTTTGTCCTAGGCTGTGGTGGAATGGCCGGCATGTAGAGTGAGTTGGCTGTTTGTGGTCAGATAGAGGCTTGGATGAAGGCTACTCCTTTGTATGTATCTTAATGGATTCGTCTTTGTTATCCAAAGAGTTCTGATGACAGCAGAGGGAACATTCAAAAGGATTCCAAGGAGCCTTGGATGATTGGAAAGGGAAACTTGACTTTCTAGCTTCACTCAGTGGACCATATAGAGAGTTGGACATGTCATTCCTTGTCTGCAGTTTAATGGGTGGTGAAGTCAGAAGGAGAGTCTTTGGGAATTCTACTGGAGAGAGGCACTCTGATGGCTTCCCAGGGCATGGCATCAGGAACCCTGGGGTGAATTTCTGGGGCTGCTTGCTGGATGCTGGGTGAGTCATGTTATCCCCCAGGTTTTCTGTTTCCGACTTGGAAATCGCTGGCAGGGAATGTTCTGCTTCCAGCGGAACCCACCTTCTCTGTCGGTGGCCATGCGGGTTGTTGCAGCCACTCTGGAAAAGAGCATGGTGGTTCCTCCGAAAGCTAAGAACTGAACAACCTTAGGATCCAGCAGTGGCCCTCCCAGGTATTTCCCTAAAGGGCACAAAAATGCACATTCAGTGGGGTACAAGCACCGTGATATTGACACCAGCATTATCAACCATAGTGAAACGATGAAGGGAGTCCCAATATCCATTCACTGATGAATGATGTGTGTGTGTGTGTATGTGTGTATATATATATATATATGCATATATATATATATATATATATACGTAGATATATAATCTCCCACATATTCTTAATGGAATAGGAGCCATGTTCAGAAAGAATGAAGTCTTACCATTTACAAGGATGTGGATGGATCTAGAGTGGATTTAGCTAAGCAAAATTAGTAAGAAAAGACCAATGGCCTATAATTTGACTTCTATGAAATTTCAGAAAGCAACAGATGAACATAGTGAGGTGAGAAAGATAGCTTAATGAGGAAAGACACTCAAACTTAGAGCATCAACCGAGGGAGGGTGGCTAGAGGCCAGGGATGTGGAGGGGAAGGGTTAAATGGGTGACAGCTATTAGGGAGGATACTTGTTGTGATGAGCTCTGTGTGTTCTATGCAGGCGAGGAATCACAAAACCTATCCCTGAAGCAAAGGAATGAACACTGCATGGAAATAAATGGGAATTGAAATCAAGGAGGTAAAGAAGAAGACCATGTTCTACTTCATGAAGAGTGAGGTAAAAAGGAAGTGATTTTCTCTCTCCTATTCTGTCAATGATCATTTTCAAACACACTGTGGTAGGATACAGTAGATTCTGTTTGTATAAGGAGCCCTCAGAAGCTGCCAGGAAAGATTCAAATGTCAGAGCATGTCCATGTTCCATTGATAGGTTCCTTCCAGGTTGCCCAGGTAAAAAGGTAGAGAGGAATAGGGCAGAAGAGGAAAGGAGGTGGTAAGCATTGAGGATGTAGTCTCTCCGATTTGTCATAAAAGCCTTGGGCCAGTGTCAATTGAGAAGAAGGAGAGGGGATCCCAGAGCTCTGCGGCAGGCAGGGGAGTTCTGGGTCTGCCTAGTCCTGACAGGGTTCCCTGAGGAGAGCTGAGCTAGGGGTGTGACAGGCCCAAACTGCTGGTGTGGAGGTGGATTTCCCACGGAGCTGAGTTGAGCATGGGGGTCAGGCGGCACGTCAGGCTCCAGGGGGCTGCAGAACATAGGGGAGTACTCATGGGGACATGCAGACTTCTCTGGCTCTGACAGCCCCCTACAGTTCCAAATGGACTGTTTTCCTCCTGGATGGCAGGCGGACTCCTATGGTGTGACCCAGGGTTCCCAAGCCAGATGGCTTGTGGGACAGGCCCCTCTAGAAGGAAGTCAGAAAAGGCAACTTGGGGTTAGGTTTATGGCCTTGGGCAATGGCAGCTGTTATGCCGGTGCTGATGTGGGCTCCTCTCCGGGTTGAGTTGAGGAAACGCGTCCTGCAGTGTGGCAGAATCAGGGTTTCTGGCCAGGGGGAACACTGATGGTGGTGGTGGTTTAGAAGGGTGCTCAGGTTTCTCCCTCTCTGTGGGGACTGCAGAGCTCCAAATAGCACGGTTTCCCTCACGCCTGGCAGTCGGATTCTTGGGTTGTCACAGAGGGTTCCTAAATCTGGGGAGTTTGAGGACCAGGCCTCTTGGGATGGGAGCCTGAAAAGAAACTAGAGTTATGGTAAGGGCCTACAGACATGGCCCGCTCGATCTGCTGGTGCTGAGGTGGGCTCCCCAGTGGGCTGAAGTCAGGGTGGGCATCAGGCGGCACATCAGACTCTGAGTTTGTGTCCAGGGAGGCTACAGAAGCTGGGGGTATCCTCAGAGTGGCATGCAGGTTTCTCCCATTCTGAGGGTTCTGCAGAGCTCCTAAGGGCATGGCTTCCTCATGTGTGTGGGGCCCAGTCCTGGGGTGTCACTGAGGCGTCCTTAATTTTTCCTGGTGTGAGTCTCAGAGGTGCCCATCAGCGGGCTTGGGGAACAGGCCTCTGGGCATGGAAGCCTGTACATCCCACCTAGGTTTAGTGTTAGGGCCTAAGGGCATGGCAGGCCCAATGTGCCAGTGCTGGTGTGGGCTCCCTTCAGGGCTGAGTCCAGGGCATGCATCTGGAGGCATAGCAGAATCCAGTTTTATGGCCATGGGGGCCTCTCATGGTGGGTGTGACTTTAGGGGGGCTTGCAGGTTTCTCCCCATCGGAGGGCTCGGCGCAGCCCCAAACCACAAGATGTCCTCCCACGTGATAGGTGGAGTCCTGTGGTGTTGCTCAGTAGTCGCTAATCTGGGGGACGTGGGGGCCAGGTCTCTGGATAGAAGCCTGAAAACCCAATCTAGGGTTATGGTAAGGGCCTAGGGACATGGAGGCCTGATCTGCCAGTGCTGAGGCGGACTCCCTGGTGGGCTGAGTTGAGAGCAGGCACCAGGCGGAGGGGTTGGATTCTGGGTTTGAGTCCAGGGAGTTAAAGTTGCTGGGGTTGGCCTTGGGGGGCATGCAGGTTTCCCAGCTCTGAGGAATCTGCCCGGCTCCCAGTGGTACCACTTCTCCCTAGGAGGTCGTCCATGCCGGCGTGAGTCTCAGGCATCCCCAGTTTGGTGGCTTTGGGAGCCAGGCGTCAGGGTATGGACGACTGTAGAGCCCACCTAGGGTTAGGGATAGGGCCTAGGGACATGACAGGCCCACTTTGACAGCACTGAAGTGGGCTCCCCTCAGACCGGTTTAAGACATTTGTCTGGACACCCTGAAGAATCAGGGTTTGTCCCGGGGGGCCACCGATGGTAGGGGTGGCTTTCAGGGGGCATGCAGATTTCTCCCACTGTGAGGGTTCAGTGCAGCTCCAAACAGCATGGTTTCCATTTGTGTGGAGGGAAGATGCCTGGGGCGTCACTCCAGGGTCCTTAATCTGGGGGACATGGGGGCCAGGCCCCTCAGAATGGAAGCCTATAAGCCCCAAGTAGGGTTAGTGTTAGGGTCTTGGTTTATTGCAGGCAATATCTGCTGGCGTTGGGCGGCCACTCAGACCACACTGTCACCGTGGTCACTGGCGTTTTCTCGCACAGTGCATCTCGCAGCCCTCCGAAAAACGTGCCGAGGAAAGGAGGCCCAACCGGAGGCCCCGGTGTATGGGAGATTACCCAGAGCAGAGATGAGGCAGGGGTTGTGGCCGGGCCTCTGCTTCTGACTTTTCAGGCCGCAGTGGCGCTGATGGTTGGGGATGGCCTGAGGAGGGCACAAAGGTTTCTCTTGCTACAAGGGTTCTCTGCAGCTCAGAAAGGCACCCTTTCTGCCTGGTTGGCAGGTGGATACCAAATTGGTATCAATTTGGGCAGAACACTCATGAGAATTGGCTGGCATTGGGCAGCACTGCAGATAGCTCTGTCCATCCTTTTTCCCTTGGGGCATACATGACCACCCAGAAAACGTGCGGAGACGACGCGGCCCACCCGGTGCCCCTGCACAGGGGATATTACCAGGAGAAGAATTGAGGCAGGGGTTGTGGCCAGGAATCCGCTTCCAACTTTTCAGGCCATATGGCGCCGATGGTTGGGGATGGCCTAGTAGGGGCACGAAGGTTTCTCTCGCTCCGAGGCTTTTCTGCAACTTGGAAAGCCACTGTTTCTGGCAGGGTGACATGTGGACTCATGACGCAGGACGCAGTGTTCCCCATTTGGAGGGCTCGAGGGACAGGACCCTGGAAATGGAAGGCGGGAAAAGTAGGAGAGCATCAGCGCCCAGGCCTAGTGGCCAGGCAGGCCTCATTTGCCAGTGCCAGGGAGGGGACCCCCGGAGGCTGAGGAGCAGGACATGTTGGCTTCATCTGCGACTGACTAATGGAGGGCTTTATGGCAGGGTTTGAGAGGTAATAACTCGGGATCCTGGCCAGGCCCAGGGGCAGCCCTGTATATATGCAGCACGGGAAAAGAGTTCGCCCGGGATGTTCTGGCCAACTCTCACCAGCGTTCTGCCCAAATCGGTAACAATTGGGCAGAATGCTGGTGAGAATTGGCCTGTGTTGGGCGGCCCTGTGGACCGCCCTGTCCCTCCTGACCCAGGGACCTTTTTCGCTCGGGGCATGATGCGGCCACACGGAAAATGAGCCCAGAGGACGGGGCTCCCATGGGGGCCCTGGCACAGGGTAGATTACCCAGAGCAGAGTTGATTCAGGGTGTGTGGCCGGGCCTCCGCTTCTGACTTTTCAGGCTGTTGTGGCCCCGATGGTTAGGGATGGCCTGAGTAGAGACATGAAGGTTTCTCTAGCTCTGAGGCTTTTCCGCAGCTCTGAAAGTCACCCTTTCTGCCGGGACACAGGGTTCCCCAATTCAAGGGCCCGAGGGAGAGGACCCTGGAAATGGAAAGCTGAAAAAACAGGTGAGGTCCGGGCCTAGGCCTAGGGATCAGACAGGCCCCATCTGCAAAGCCAGAGAAGGGAACCCCAGAGCCTGAGGTGCAGGAGGCTTTGGCCTCACATGGGCCTGACTCACGGAATATTTTCTGTCTCCTTTTGAGCTGCAAAAACTCAGGATCCCAGACTAGGCCCAGAGGCAGCCCTGTGGACATGTGGCACAGGAACAGAGTTCGCTGGGGGTATTCCATCCAATTCTCATGAGCTTTCTTCCCAAATCGATATCGATATCGATTTGGGTAGAAAGCTCATGAGAATTGGCAGGCATTGTGTAGCCATATGGAACACCATGTCTCTCATGGTCCAGGGCCCTTTCTGGCTTGGGGCATGATGCGGCCATCCGGGTAATGCGCCGAGATGAATTGGCCCACCGGGGGACTCGATGCAGGGGAGATTACCAGGAGCAGTGTTGAGGCAGGGTTTATGGCCGGGACTCCGCTTCTGACTTTTCAGGCCTCAGTGGCGCCAATGTTTGGGGATGGCCTGAGTAGGGGCAGGAAGCTTTTTCTCGCTCTGAGGCTTTTCCGCAGCTCGGAAAGCCACCGTTTCTGCAAGGGTGGCATGTGGACTCCTGACGCGGGACACAGTGGTCCCCAATTGGTGGGCTCCAGGGAAAGGACCCTGGAAATGGAAGGCTGAAAAAGTAGAAGAGGGTCAGGGCCTGGGCCTAGGGGCCAGGCAGGTCCCATCGGCCAGCCCCAGGTAGGGGACCCCCAGAGGCTGAGGAGCATGAGGTGTTGGCCTTGCCTGAGACTGACTCACGGAGTGCTTTCAGGCAGTGTTCGAACGCAAAAAATTGGGATCCCGGGCCAGGTCTGGGGGGCAGTCCTGCAGACATGTGGCGCAGGAAAATAGTTTGCCGGAGGTATTCCAGCCAATTCTGTTTTCCCCAATTCGGTATGGATTTGGGCAGAAGGCTCATGAGAATTGGCCTGGGCTGGGTGGCCCTGTGAAGCCCTGTCACTCCTGGCTAAGGGCACTTTCTCCCTCGGGGCATGACGCGGCCACCTGGAAAACGCGCCTGACGACGCGGTCCACCCGAGGGCCCTGGTGGAGGGGAGATTACCCAGAGGAGATTTGTGGCACGATTTCTGGCTGGGCCTCCAGTCGAACTTTTCAGGTCGCAGTGTCGCCGATGGTTGGGGATGGCCTGAGTAGGGGCAGGAAGATTTCTCTCACTCCGAGTCTTTTCCACAGCACAGAAAGGCAACCTTTCTGCCTAGTCTGCAGGTGGACTCTTGGGGCAGAACGCAGGGTTCCCCAATTGGAGGGCCCATGTGACAGGACCCTGAAAACGATAGGGTGAACAAACAGGCAGTCTCCAGGCCTGGCCGGGCCTAGGGGTTGGGCAGGCCCAATCTGCTAGAGCCAGATAGGGGAACCCCAAAGGCTGAGTTGCAGGAGGCTTTGAACTCACATGCGCCTGACTCATGGAATACTTTCTGGCATGGTTACAGCTGCAAAAACTCGGGATCCCAGACCAGGTCCAGGGGGCGGCCCTGAAGACGTGCGGTACAGGAACAGAGTTTGCCAGGGGTATACCAGCCAATTTCCATGAGCGTTCTGCCCATATCTGTATTGATTTGTGCAGAACACTCGTGAGAATTGGCCAGCATTGGGTAGCCCTTCGGATTGCCATGTCCCTTGTGGTCCAGGGCCCTTTCTTGCTTGGGGCATGACGCGGCCACCCGGAAAATGCGCCGAGACGATGTGGCCTACTTGGGGGCCCCTGTGCAAGGGATATTACCCAGGGCAGAGTTGAGGCACGGGTTGTCGCCAGGCCTCCGCTTCCAACTTTTCATGCCGCAGTGGTGCCAATGGTTGGGGATGGCCTGAGTAAGTGCACGAAGGTTTTTCTTGCTCCGAGGCTTTCCCACAGCTCGGAGAGGCACCCTTCCTCTTGTTTGCAGGTGGACTCTTGGGGGAGGACACAAGGTTCCCCAATTGGAGAGCCCGAGGGAAAAGACCCTGGAAACAGAAGGCTGAAAAAGCAGGCGAGGGTCAGCGCCCGGGCCTAGGGGCCTGGCAGGCCCCAACTGCCAGCGCCAGAGTGGGAACCCCCGAACCTGAGGTGCAGGAGGTTTTGGCCTCGCTTCCGCCTGACTGACGGAAAGCTTTCTGTCACAGTTCGAGCTGCAAAAACTCGGGATAACGGACCAGGCTCAGGGTGGCGGCCCTGCAGATATGCGACTCAGGAAGAGTGTTTGCCAGGGGTATTCTGGCCAACTCTTGTGAAGGTTAGGGTTAGGGTTAGTTCTGTTTAATGGATCAGTAGTCCCCCATATGCAGGGATTAATGACCATGGCTTTTGGGAACTGATGCCTGAAAACACAACCCCGTTGGGATTAGGGCCCAGGGGCATGTCAGGTCCAATCTGATTGCTCTGAGGCCAGTTATTTGTGTAGCTGACTCGAGATCAGGTTCAGCCTTTATCAGACTGTGCATTAGTGAACAGCATTGCCTGTGAAAGTGGGGTGGCCTCGGGGTTCATGCAGGGTTCTCCTAATCTGGGGTGTTTTGCAGTTCCATAAGGCACGGTTTCCTTCTGAGGGTAGGCAGAATCGTTTGATGTGGCTCCGGAGTCCACAATCTGGAAGGTTTGAGGGTGAGGATTCTGGACTTGGCAGTCTGGAGCACAGGAAGACTCCTGCTTTATGCCCAGAGGTCCTCCATATAGAGGGATTCGAGAGCAGGGCTCTGGGTATGGATCCCTGAACACCCAAACTAGGGTTAGGGTTAGGCCGTAGGGGCATGGCAGGCCCAATCTTTAATTGCTGAGGCAGGCTCCCCTCAGGGCTTTGATGATGTTGTGAGTCTGGCAGCATGGTGGATTCTGGCTTTATGGTCGGGGGTTGTCAATGGTAGGGTTTGCATTAGGGGGGGATACCGGTTTATCTGCCTCTAAGGGTTTGTCGCAGCTCCAAACTGCAAGGGTTCCACTCTCAAGACAAGCTGTGTCCCGTGGTGTCACTCAGTAACCCTTAATCCGCTGGGTGTGGGGGCCAGGCCTCTTGGGAGGGAAGCCTGAAATCCCAAACTAGGATTAGGGTTTAGGCCTAGGGAAATAGCAGGCCCAATCTGTTGGTATTGAGGTGGTCTTGCTGGTGGGCTGATTGGAGGGCATGTGTCCGGTGGGAGCTGGAATCTGGGTTTGTGTCCTGGGGGGGCGGTGGGGACAGATCCCCAGGGGGCCCTCATGAGGCATGCAGGGTCCTCCTGCTCTGAGGTTTCTGCACAGCTCCAGATGGCACCATTTTTCCCTAGGTGGCTAGCGGAGTGCCAGCAGGAGTCTCAGATATCCCCTGTCTGATGAGCTTGGGGTACAGGCCTCTGGGCACGGAAGCCCGTATACCCCACCTAGGGTTAGCGTTAGGGCCTAGGGGCATGGCAGACCCGATCTACTGGTGCTGAGATGACTCTTCACAGGGCTGAGTTGAGGGCATGAGAATGACAGCTCGGCAAAATTCGGCTCTATGGTGGGAGGGGCTGCTGATGGTGGGAGTGGCTTGAAGGCCTTGAAGTTTTCTCACCTTCTGAGTGTTTCATGCAGCTCCAAACTGCAAGGTTTCATCCCGCTTGATGGATGGAGTCCTGCAGTGTCTGTCAGGTGTCCTAAATCCAGAAGACTTGGGGGCCAGGCCTCCTGGCATCAAAACCTGAAAACCCCAGCTAGGGATAGGGATGGGGTCTCGGGGGCATGGAGACCCGATCTGCCAGTGCTGAGGTGGGCTTCCCATTTGGCTGAGTTGAGGGCGGGTGGCAGGTGACGCATCTGAGTCCAGGTTTGTGTTCAGGATGCACGAAAATGCTGGGGTTTGCCTTGGGGACAAAGGAGATTTCTCCTAATCTGAGGATTCTCAGCAGATCCAAATGGCACCATAACGGCCTGGTAGCCAGAGGAGTGCCAGACTGAGTTTCAGGTGTCCCCAGTCTGGCGGTCTTGGGGGCCAGTCCTTTGTGCTCGGAAGCCTGTATACCCAACCTGGGGTTACAGTTAAGGCTGAGGGGTGTGGTGCCCTGATATGGTGATTTGTTGTGGGTTAGTGTTCTGGTTCAGGTTAGGGTTAGGGATGGAGTTAGGGTTTAGGTTTAGGGTTAGGATTCAAGTTTGGGTTCGAGGGTTAGGTTTAGGGTTAGTTCTGTTTTATGGCTCAGTGTTCCCCCATATTCCTGGAGTCATGACCAGGCTTTTGGGGACTGATGCCTGAACACAGAAGACCGTTTAGATTAGGGCCCATGGGCATGGAAGGTCCATTCTGCTGGCTCTGAGGCCTGTTATCTATAAGCTGATTGGAGATCGGGGCTCAGCCTTTTTCAGACAGTGCATTAGTGATAGCATGGCCTATGAAGGAGGGATTGCCTTGGGGGCCGTGCGGGGTTCTCCTGATCTGGGGTGTTTTGCAGCTCGGTAGGACAAGTTTTCCTTCTGTACAGTCAGTGGAATCAAGTGGTGTGGCTCCGGAATCCACAATCTGGAAGGCTTGTGGGCCAGGACCTGGGCACGGAAGTCCTAAATCCAAAGCTAGGGTTAGGGTTAGGGCCTAGGGTAAGGCATGAACGATCTGCAGATGCTGAGACAAGATCCCTGGGGTCTGAAGTTAGGGCAAGGATGAGGTGGTTGCTCTGGCTAGAGTTTGTGTCCCTGACGGCCGCCAGAGGAGGGCGCCTTATGGGGCCTTGGAAAGTTCTTCCTGCCTGGGGGTTTTGTGCAGCTCCAAATAGCTAGCTTTCATTCTGGGACATAGGAGGAGTCCTGCTTTATGGCCCAGGGTTTCTCCATATGGAGGGATTTGAGAGCCAGGCTCTGGGTATGAATGCCTGGAACCCAGGGTTCCCAAGCCAGAGGGTTTGGGGGGATAGTCCCCTATAGAAGGAAGCAAGAAAATGCAACTTAGGGTTAGAGTTATGGCCTTGGGGAGTGACAGCTCTGATCAGCTGGCACTGATATAAACTCACCTCAGAATTGAGTTGAGGGAATAATTCCTGCAGTGCAGCAGAATTGGGGTTTCTGGCCAGGGGGAACCCTGATGGTGGGGTGCTTTAGAAGTGTGGGAAAGTTTCTTCCTCTCCAAAATTGATACCGTTAAGGGCAGGAAGCTCCTGAGATTGGATGGCTTTGGGTGGCTCTTCTGACAGCCCTGTCTCCCGTGGCCTAGAGAGCTTTCTCATTCAGGGCATGTCATGGCCAACCAGAAAATGCGCTGAGAAGATGCGGCCCACCCAGGGGCCCCAGTGTAGGGGATCTTTCCTTGAGCAGAGTTGAAGGAGGGGTTGTGGCCGGGCATCTGCCTCCGACTTTTTGGGCCGCTGTGGTGCTGAAGGTTGGGGATGGCCTCAGTGGGGGCACAAAGGTTTCTCTCGTTCCGAGGCTTTACCCCAGCTACGAAATCACTGTTTCCACCTGGGTGGCAGGTGGACTCATGGTGCAGGACTCAGGGTTCCCCAGTTGGAGGGCCCTAGGGACAGGACCCTGGAAACAGAAGGCTGAAAAAGCAGGCGATGGATAGGGCGAGGCCTAGGGGCCAGGCAGATCACATCTGCCAGTGCCAGGGAGGGGACCCCCGGAGGCTGAGGAGCAGGAGGCGTTGGCCTCACCTGCTTCTGACTTAGGGAGGGCTTTCTGGTAGGCTTTGAGCCGCCACAACTCGGGATCCTGGGCCAGACCCAGCAGGCAGCTCCGCAGACATGCAGTGCAGGAAATGAGTTTGCGGGTGGTTTTCCGGATAATTCTCATGAGCTTTATGCCCAAATCAATGTCCATTTGGGCAGAAAGCTCATGAGAATTGGCGGCTTTGAGCAGCCATTCTGACTGACCTGTCCCCAGTGGCCTTGAAGGCTTTCTTGCTTGGTGCATGTTGAGGCAAGCCAGAATACACGCTGAGAGGTCTTTCCCCACCCGAGGTCCCTGGCACAGAGGTGCTTTTCTGGAATAGAGTTGAGAGAGGGGTTGTGGGTGGGCGTCACCCTCCAACTTTTTGTCCCACAGTGACGTCAAATTTGGGGATGTCCATTCCAAATGTTCCAACCTTTGGCAATGTA
The DNA here is from genome assembly GCA_003697995.1 of Taxidea taxus jeffersonii. Classification (NCBI taxonomy): domain Eukaryota; kingdom Metazoa; phylum Chordata; class Mammalia; order Carnivora; family Mustelidae; genus Taxidea; species Taxidea taxus. Next base: position 43,275 of record RCUC01158668.1, read on the forward strand.
TCTGTATGGTATTCGGAAACATACTCAAAATGCAAGCAATTAGAAGTGTTCCTGGCTTTTGCTTCTTGGGGAATTCCTTCTTTACCTTTTGTGTTTGTCTTAGACCTCAGATTTAGGGAGAGATGTATATATAGCTAGCGTCTTTTCTTGGCTCTCCTGTAATTGTGTATAGCCTTGCATACGTGTTGGTTTTTAAATCACCATATGTGGTAGACATAATAATATTTTCAAGGATGTCCATGTCTTAATCTCTAAAACATGCAATATCTTACCTCACATGGTAGAAGTGACTTTGCAGATAGGATTATTTTATGGACTTTATGGTGAGGAGATTACTTTGAGGAGATTTCAGTAAACTAAATGTAATTCCAAAGATTTTTATAAGAAAGAGACAAAAATAAGATAAGTGACTAGGAGAACAGTGATCAGAGTAGGATTGGGCCATAAAAAACAAACAAACAACAACAAATATATACAAATATATATACATATATATATATACACACACACATGTACATATATATATGTATATATATTGTGTCCTATAGTGGTAAAAAGTAAGGAATTGGATTTTTTTCCCTGGAGCCTTCAGAAGGAACACAGCCCCAGTAATCCATTTTGTACCTCTGACTTCCAAAAGTGTAAGAAAATAAATTTTTGTTGTTTTAAGCCACTTAATTTGTGTTCATTCCCTGTATCACCAATAAGAAACTAAGGCACCAGTATATGCTAGAATTTATCAGAGTTCACTTTGAATGTTTCATTCCCTGTGTTTCCTTGTTAATTTCTGGCTAGTTTGCAGCTGGTTTTTTGTTCTCCTCAGGCTAGCTGTGATTGTGGCCTTTTATATTCATTTGCCACAGGGATTACTACTTTTTCTGACACATCCAGAGAAATGGATTTTTCCATGCTCCAAATCAAGTCAGCCCTCTATGGTATTGACAGTGAAACTTCTGATTTTCATGGCTTTCCTGTCCTGGTAGAACTTCTATGAAGATGATGGAGGTGGAAGCCAGTGAGAGCATCCCTAAGCCAAAACTCTATGGACTTCTATTGTTGTCATCCAAGGTCCCATAATTTTACTTGAATAAAGGCTTCTCAGTTTGCTGCATGACTTGAGTCCTGAAATGATTGTCTTATAAAATTGTCCACTTTTATTATTACTTTTTTTTTTTAAAGATTTTATTTATTTGTTAGAGAGAGAGTGAGCACAGGCAGACAGAGTGGCAGGCAGAGGCAGAGGGAGAAGCAGGCTCCCTGCCAAGCAAGGAGCCCGATGTGGGACTCGATCCCAGGACGCTGGGATCATGACCTGAGCCGAAGGCAGCTGCTTAACCAACTGAGCCACCCAGGCGTCCCTTATTATTACTTTTAAGAGAGATTTACTGAGATCCTTACTATTCTGACTCACTTGGGATTTTAATACCACAAATTGTTTCATATTGAATTGGTTATGGACAAAGTATTTTAAAAATTCAGAGTCTTTCATAGGTTAAAAATACTAGGGTGGTATTTGCCAGCCACCACAAACCAATGAATAAGCTGAGTGAACTACCTAAATCTTCAGTATAGGTTTGCATTGAATTCTATATGTGTAACTACTGCTTTTTGACTCTTTAGTATAAAGAAACCACTCAATTTCTCTTTAAAAGAAAAAGAAATGACTTTATGAAACATTAGCATAACTAAGTATTAGCTTTTAGCTCTTAGTTCTGGGCCTCTAAAATATAAGTGTGTTGTCCACTTTTATATAATAGCTTATCAATATGAGAAAAGGGGGCAGAGTTAAGATGGAAGAGAAGTAGGGGGACCCAAGGCTTTCTTCCTCCCTTGAACACATGTAAAAATGAAAAAAATATATATTGAGGTCATCACTTGGAATACTCAGGAAATTGATCTCAGAATTGGAAGAAGGATTTCTACAGTTGGAGGGAGACAAGGTGGCAGATGCAAGATGTATGGAAGTGAATTGGGGGAGAGAAAAGCTACTGTGCTGTGGAGGGGAGGGAATACTTTCTGTGGGGAAAGAAAAAGAAGAGCGTGGTTGAGAGAATGTGGCATCAATTTCACAGAATAAGAAAACACCTTGGACTTCAGACTGGGGAGCTGGAGGAACTGAGTGGCACAGGTTTTTTTGCAAAAAGTGTGTGTAGCTCAAACTGAGTGTGGGACTTCCACCCCAGTGGAACTGTAGCATGCACTCCTGGAGAGAAGGATGGCTCTGGCCTGGGAGCATCCCTATACCGTAGGGATCTCATGAGTCACACTGAGAGATTGTTTCCCTTCCTAGAGTATATTTGGAAGAGGTTATATTGTCTCTCCAAGGACAAAAGACCCTGCAGGCACCAGAAAATGGTGTTTCATCTGCAGCAGACAAAGGCAAGTACAGAGGCTAGATAACCTGGTAGCTGCTTCTTGCTGTTTGCACCATAGATTCTGTGCACTGTGTGGGTTTGGGACTATTTTTGTGAGACAAAGGATACTAGTTAGAGCACAGAGAGGCTCTAATGCAGGGGAGGGAGCAGATCTGAGTGGTGCTGGCTCCTTTAGGATTTGGAGTTTTAAATCCCTGCAGGGTGCCAAAGATAAAATGCAAGAGAGCTGTGGCACTGGGTGTGTTGAGGGCCCTAGCCTTTCTATGAGAGCTTTCTGAATGGGTGAGGGGGAGAATGTGAGAGCCCCTCACTGGGGTTCAGAGAGTGCAATAATGTGATTTTATCATCATTAGCAACACAATTGGATATCAGAGAACAACTCAGCAATTGCCAGTGGAGGTGGGAGCCACTTATATAAAAGCCTGTACTGCTGTTGTTGGCAAGTGCTTTTATCACTGGGTAGGATTGACTCTGAGCCAGCACAGAAGGTCTCTCCCCCAAAGGAACAACACAGGCAACACATCACATGCACCAAATCTCCTGATCATACAGTGTCTCACAGTGTCCCCTTCAGTTCTGGTGGAAAGAGGACTAGGGTGTATTTTCTTTCTCTCTCTCTTTTTTTTTTTTTTTTTTTTTTGGAATGGGGCTCATTTTTTTTTGTTTGTTAGTTTGGTTTGTTTGTTTCCTTTTCTCCCTCTCTCTTGCACTCTTTTGATCAGATTTCTCCCCCCACCCCTTTTCCTTTGGAATCAGTCTTATAGATTTTTTTGATTGCCTGGTATTTTTTTTTAAGCTTTTTTATTTAAACATATAATGTAACCCCACCACCCTCTCCCAACCCCTCTCCCCTCAGTTTGTTTTATGACATTAAGAGTCTCTTTTGGTTTGTCTCCCTCCTGATCCCATCTTGTTTCATTTTTTCTTTTCCTACCACCTTAACGCCCACCCCCGTTGCATCTCCACTTCCTTATATCAGGGAGATCATGTGATACCACCTCACACCAGTCAGAATGGCTAAAATTAACAAGTCAGGAGATGACAGATGCTGGCGAGGATGTGGAGAAAGGGGAACCCTCCTACACTATTGGTGGGAATGCAAGCTGGTGCAACCACTCTGGAAAACAGCATGGAGGTTCCTCAAAAAATTGAAAATAGAGCTACCTTATGACCCAGCAATTGCACTACTGGGTATTTACCCTAAAGATACAAACGTAGTGATCCGAAGGGGCATGTGTACCCGAATGTTTATAGCAGCAATGTCCACAATAGCCAAGTTATGGAAAGAACCTAGATGTCCATCAACAGATGAATGGATAAAGAAGATGAATGTATAATGTATATATATACAATGGAATACTATACCTGGTATTTTTTAAAATTATTTTCATTCCTTTACTCTTTCCCTTTTCCTTCCTTCCTTTTCTTTTCTTTCCTTTTTTTTTTTTTTTTTTTTAAGCTTTTTTTTTTTTTTTTTTTTTTTTTTTTTTTTCAATAAACAAAGCATACCTAGATAAAGGTCCAAACACTCCCCACTACAAGCAAGGAGAAAATCTGTAGAGGAAAGAACAGTGGGAAAGAGCAGTCAAAACACAACCGCAGAGTGCACACAGCACTCTGTGTGCACTTCCTAAGTGTGCCAAGCCTTGGATGGTGTATGACCTCTTTTTAAAATAGCATTACTCTGATGTGTAGGAAATTTTTTTTTTAAAGATTTTATTTATTTATTTGAGAGAGAGAGACAGAGTGAGACAGCATGAGAGGGGAGGTCAGAGGGAGAAGCAGACTCCCCATGGAGATGGGAGCCCGATGTGGGACTCGATCCCAGGACTCCGGGATTGTGACCTGAGCTGAAGGCAGTTGCTTAACTAACTGAGCCACCCAGGCGCCCTGATGTGTAGGAAATTTAAGAGCTTTCATAACACACAAAAGATAGAAACTTAGACAAATGACAAGATGGAGGAATTCTCCCCAAAGGAAAGGTCAGGAAGATATCACAACCAAGGGCTTGCACAGAGCAGATTTAAACAACATGTTTGAACAAGAATTTAGATCAACAGTCACTAAGACTACTAGTTGTACTTGAAAAAAGCATAGAGTAAAAAACAGAAAAACTTGCTGCAGAGATAAAAGACCTAAAAACTAGTCAGGCTGAAATAAAAATTCTATAGCTGAGATGAAAAACAGACTGGATATAATCACTAACAGGACTGAAGAAGCAAGGAGAGGATAGGTGATATAGAATAAAAAAATTATGGAAAATAATGAAGTTGAAAAGAAGAGGGAAAGAAAACTCTTAGATCATGGGCTTAGACTTAGGGAACTCAGTAATTCCATAAAGCAAAACAATAACCATATCAAAGGAGTCCCAGAAGAACAAGAGTGGGTAAAAGGGGCAGAAGGTTTATTTGAACAAGTTATAGCTGAGTATTTCCCTAATCTGGAGAAGGAAACAGGCATTCAAGTCCAGGGAGCACAGAGAACTCCCCTCTAAATCAACAAAAACAGGCCAATAATATAACATACCATAATGAAGCTTGAAAATTTAAAATATAAAGAGAAAATCCTGAAGTCAGTGCTAGATAAGAGGTCTTTAACCTATAAGGGTAGAAACATAAGGCTAACAGCAGATCTGTCCACAGAGAACTAATAGGGCAGAAAGGACTGGCACATGATATAATCAATGTGCTAAATAGGAAAAATATGCAGCCAGGAATATTTTATTCAGTGAGGTAGTCATTCAGAATAGAAGAAGAGATAAAGAGTTTCCATTACAGTTACATTATATGTTTATAAAAACCTTAAAAAATAGTCATTAAAAAAAGAGTTTCCATTACAAATAAAAACTAAAGGTATCTTTCAGCACTAAACCAAGCCTGCAAAAAATATTAAAGGGATCCTTTGAGCAGAGAGAGAGCCAAAAGTAACAAAGACCCAGAAAGGAACAGAGACATTTTATAGGAACAGTTACTTTACGTGTAATACAATGGCACTAAATCAATATCTTTCAACAATTTCTCTGAATGTAAATGGACTAAATGGTCTAATCAAAAGACATAGGGTATCAGAATGTATAAAAACCCAAGGCCTATCAATATGCTGCTTGCAAGAAACTCATTTTAGATGCAAAGATACCTCCAGATTGAAAATAAGGAGGTGGAGAATTGTTTATCATGCCAGTGGACATCAAAGAAAGTAGCCATCCTTATGTCAAATAAGCTAGATTTTAAACCAAAGACTGTAATAAGAGGCAAAGAAGGACAATATATCATGATATAAGGGTCTATCAAACAAGATCTCACAATTGTAAATATTTATGCCCCTAACTTGGGAGCAGCCAATTATATAAACCAATTAATAACAAAATTAAAGAAACACATTGATAATAATACAAAAATAGTAGGGGAATTTTAACACCCCACTCACAGCGATAGACAGATCATTTAAGCAGAAGATCAACAAGGAAACAAGGGCTTTAAATGACACACTGGGCAAAGTGGAGTTCACAAGTATATTCAGAGCATTACATCCTAAAGCAGCAGAATACACACAGTCCAAAACCTTTGGGTTGCAGCAAAAGTGGTCCTAAGAAGAATGTATACAGCAACACAAGACTTCCTCAAGCAGGAAAAGTTTCAAAACCTAATCTTACTCCTAAAGGACTTAGAAAAGAACAGCAAATAAAGCCTAAATCCAGCAGGAGAAATGAAATAATAAAGATTAGACCAGAAATAGATGATACAGAAATTAAAAAATAGAACAGACCAACGATATTAGAAGCTGATTCTTTGAAAAATTAATGATTGTTAAATCCCTAGCCAGATTTATCAAAAAGAAAAGAGGGAGGACCCAAATTAATAAAATCATGAATGAAAGAGGAGAGATCATAACAAACACGGCAGAAATACAAACAATTATAAGAGAATATTATGAGAAATTATATGCCAACAAATTGGGCAATCTGGAAGAAGTGGATAAATTTGTAGAAACATATAAATTACCAAAACTGAAACAGGAAGAAATAGAAAACCTGAAGAGACCCATAACCAGCAAATTGAAACAGTAATCAAAAATCTCCCAAAAACAAGAGTCCAGGGCTGGATGGTCTCATAGTAGAATTCTACCAAATGTTGAAAGAAGAATTAATACCTATTCTTCTGAAACTATTCCAAAAGGTAGAAATGAAAGAAAAACTTCTAAACTCATTCTATGAGGCCAGCATTACCTTAACCCCAAACCAGAAACCCCACTAAAAAGGAGGATTACAAACCAACATCCTTGATGAACATGATGCAAAAATTCTCAACAAAATGCTGCCTCATTCGATCCAGCAGTATAAAAGTATTATTCACCATGATCAAGTGGGATTTATTCCTGGGTGCAGTGGGGTTCAATAGCCACAAATCAATCAACATGATACACCGCATTAATAAAAGAAAGGATAAGAAACATTTTATCCTCTCAGTAGATGCAGAAAAATCATTTGACAAAATATAGCATTCTTTCTTGATAAATACCCTCAACAAAGAAAGGATAGAGGGAATATACCTCAATATCATAAAGGTCATATTTGAAAGACCCACAGTTAGTATCATCCTCAATGGGAAAAAAGTGGGAGCTTTTCCCCTATGGTCAGGAACATGACAGTGATGCCCCTCTCACTACTGTTGTTCAACATAGTACTAGAAAACCTAGCCTCAGCAATCAGACAAGAAGAAGAAATAGAAGGCAACCAAATCAGTGAAGAAGAAGTCAAACTTTCACTCTTTGCAGATGACATGATACTCTGTGTAGAAAACCCTAAAGACTCCACCCAAAAAGGGCTATAACTGATACAGGAATTCAGCAAAGTCATAGGACATAAAATCAATATGCGGGAATCAGTTGCATTTCTATAGAATAACAATGAAATATAAGAAAGAGAAATCAAAGTATCAGTCCCATTTATAATTGCACCAAAAACCTTAAGATATCTAGGAATAAACTTAATCAAGGAGGTAAAGGATCTATACTCTGAAAACTATAGACCACTTATGAAAGGACTTGAACAATACATGAAGAAATGGAAAAAAAGTCCATGCTCCTGGATTGGAAGAACAAATATTGTTAAAATCTCTATGTTATCCAAAGCAATCTACACATTCAGTGCAATCCCAATCAAAATAACAGCAGCATTTTTCAATATATACAAACACTTCTAAAATTTGCCTGAAACCAGAAAAGATCTGGAATAGCCAAAGTAATGTTGAAAAAGAAAAGAAAATCTAGAGGCATCACAGTTTTGGACTTCAAGGTATATTACAAATCTTTAAATCATCAAGAAAGTATGATACCAGCACAAAAGCACACAGAATAGAACAGGATAGACTAGAATAGAACAGGATAGAACAGAAATGGGCCCTCAACATTATGGTCAACTAATCTTTGACAAAGCAGGAAAGAATATCCAATGGAAAAAAGACAATCTCTTCCAAAAATTATTTGGGAAAGCTGGACAGCCACATGCAGAAGAATGAAACTGGACCACTTTCTTACTCCATACACAAAAATAAATCAAAATATATGAAAGAGCTAATCATGAGACAGGAATCCATCAAAATCCTAGAGGAGAGAATTGTCAACAACCTCTTTGACCTAGGCCGCAGCAAATTCTTGCTAGACAGGTCTCTGAAGATAAGGGAAGCAAAAGCAAAAATGAACTACTGGGACCTCATAAAGAGAAAATGTATCTGCATAGTGAAGGAAACAGTCAGCTAAACTAAAGGGCAACTGATGGAATAAGAGAAGTTTTTTTTTAAAGAAGATATTTGCAAATGACATAATAGAAAGATAGTAGCAAATGACATATCAGATAAAGGGCTAGTATCCAAAACCTATAAAGAAGTTATCAAATTTAACACCCCAAAACAAAATATCCAGTTATGAAACGGGTAGAAGACATGAACAGACATTTCTCCAAAGAAGACATACAAATGGCTAATAGACACATGAAAAATGTACAACATCACTCATTATCAGGGAAATACAAATAAAAACCACAATGTGATACCACCTCATCCTGTTAGAATGGTTAAAATTAGCAATTAAGGAAACAATAGGTGTTGAGAATGTGGAGAAACTAGAATCCTCTAACACTGTTGGTGGGAATGTAAACTGGTGCAGCACTCTGAAAAACAGTAAGGATGTTCATCAGAAATTTAGAAATAGGACTACCTTATGACCCAGCAATTGCACTACTAGGTATATATCCAAAGGATAAAAAAAATAGTGATTTGAAGGGGCACACGCACCCCAGTGTTTATAGCAGCAATGTCCATAATACCTAAACTATGGAAGGAGCCCAGATGTCTATGGATGGATAAATGGATAAAGAAGATGTGGTATATGTATACAATAGAATATAACTCAGCCACTAAAAATAATAAAACCTTGCCCTTTGCAGTGGGAACTAGCATGTATTATGCTAAATGAAATAAGTCAGAGAAAGACAAATATATGATTTCACTCACATGTGGAATTTAAGAAATAAAACAGATAAAATACAGGAAGGGAAGGAAATAAAAAATAAGATAAAAATAGAGAAGAGGTAAACCATAAGAGACCCTTAACTATAGGAATTGCATTGTAGGTTTCTGGAGAGGAGGTAGGTGGGGGGATGGAGTAATTGGGTTATAGGGATTAAGGAGAGCACATGATGTATTTTTGTTTTCACTGTCTCTGTTTTTGGTGTCATGTTTAAGAAATCATTGACAAATACAATGCCATAAAGCAGTTCTCTTAGGTTTTATTTTAGGAGTTTTGTACCTTTATTTCATTTTCAGTTAATTTTTGTGTGTGGTGTAAGATAAAGGTCCGATTTCTTTCTTTTGCATTTGGATATCCAGTTTTTCCAATACCATTCATTGAATGCATTCTCCTTTTTGCATTGTACAGTCTTTGCATTTGTCAAAAATTAGTTGACTAGTACATGTGGGGTTTTCTGGTCTGTGTCTGCTCTTTTAAAAAAATTTTGGGGGCAGTACCGTGCTGTTTTAGCTATAGTAGCTTTGTAATATATTTTGAAATCAGGATATGTAATGCTTCTAGCTTTGTACTTTCCTAAGATTATTTTGGGTATTTGGGGTCTTTTGTCATTTCATATGCATTTTAGGATTTTTTTTCTATTTCTGTGAAAATGCCATTTAAATTTTGTTAGGGATTACATTGAACCTGTAGATTACTTTGGGTAGTAATGACATTTAATGATATTAAATGTCTTAATCCATTAATATGAGATGTCTTTTCATTTGTTTGTGCCTGCTTTAATCTTTTCCATCAGTGTTCTGTAGTTTTTGATGTACGGGTCTTATTTCCTTGGCTAAGTTTATTTCTGTGTATTGTATTCTTTTGATGGCATCATAAATGAGAATATTTATACTTTCAAAAAACACTTTTTAGTGTAGCTGATTTCTTTCTTTTCTCTATTCTGTTTGTTTTTGTATAGATCCATCTGCCCTTTTGTTTTTAGTTGTTCCCAGTCACCCAGACTATGCTCGTTTGACAGCACTTGTGTGACAAAAAATAGAAACTGACCCCTTGGGTTGATGCACCAAAAAAGCCGTGGTCATTGGATACAAGCTCCCCTCTTTCCTCAATGAGAGAATTGTAGGACTTAGATGATCTTTACATGATGAACTGTGCTAGCTTGGTGGAAGGGCTTATTCAGATAGAAAGAAACTGCTCTTTGTTATCAATTTAAAGTGGTTGTTCTTGGTGTTTTGCTTGTCTGAGGTACTCCTACTTCTTAACTGGATTCCAGACCTCCCCATAAAGGTATTTTGGTCTGTATATTATTGTCAAATAACTGTTTCTGTGGGAGAATGAGAGGTAAGACTACTGGTTCCACCATCTCACTGACATTCTCTCAAAGATGCAGTTTTTGGTTCCTACATCAAAGAGGATTCCAACATTATCTTTCAACTTGGGTATTTGACCTGTGCAGAAGCCAATGGATCTTTAAGAGAAATAGCATGTTATGTTAAACTTAATCATGTAGTAATTGCAGTTATACCTTTTGTTCAATATATCAATTCACTTCTGTATTAGAGTAATATAAACTTGATTCCTGGTTTGTAGTTATTAATCTAGTAAATGATTTTTCTCCTCTGTATTTGTTAATAAAATTTTTCAGAAGCATTTGTTTTCAGCTGGAAGATCCAGCAACATACATTCACTGTTCTATCTCAGGACTCTATTAACTCCTCAGTTTTCTATTCCATAGGACATCATCCAGGTCCATTATAGTGATGATATAATGCTATTGGACATGGTGAAAAGGAAGTGGCAAAGTTTTTTTTTTTTTTAAGATTTTTATTTATTTATTAGTTAGAGAGAGAGAGAGCGAGCACAGGTAGACAGAGCAGCAGGCAGAGGCAGAGGGAGAAGCAGGCTCTCTGCCCAGCAAGGAGCCCGATGTGGGACTCGATCCCAGGACGCTGGGATCATGACCTGAGCCGAAGGCAGCTGCTTAACCAACTGAGCCACCCAGGCGTCCCGGAAGTGGCAAAGTTTTATTTATTTTTAAAGATTTTGTTTTTTTGACAGAGAGAGCACAAGCAGGGGGAGGAGCTGGCAGAGGGAGAGGGACAGGGAAAAGCAGACTCCCCACTGAGCAGAGAGCTCAATGCAGGGCTCAATCCCAGGACCGTGGAATCATGACCTGAGCTAAAGGCAGATTAACTGACTGAGCCACCCAGGCACCCCAGAACTGGCAAAAATTTTAGACACTTTTGTAACATATATGTATTCCAGAGAGTGGGAAATATATTTCCCCCAAATTCACAGCCCAATCCCTTGGGGGTAATTTCTAGGAGGCCAGTGGCCTAAGGTAGATGCAGTGGGTAGTTTCAGAAACAAATATGGATCCTGTGTAGAGAATTTGTTAGGCCCCTATAGGTGAATCACAGTGTAGATCATTAGGATTTTAAAACAAAGCTCTTCCATTCTCTCCAGACACGATATGTTTCTTTTTTTGTTGTTATTTCATGTGTGCAAATTTAATTTTTATTTCATTCTCCAAATTTTAAATTTAAATTCCATTTAGTTAACATTCAGCATAATATTAGTTTCAGGTATAGAATTTAGTAATTCATCACTTACATACAACAC
>RCUC01158669.1:0-31534 GCA_003697995.1 Taxidea taxus jeffersonii
CACACACACACACACACACACACACACCGCCCCAGCTGCTGGTTTCTGTATCTGTTCATTTATGAGATAATCTAATTGAATAAAATATGATTCAGAGACAAGACAGACCTTTTGGGGGTTAATGATGGGGGGCTGAGAAATTTTTGGGTCAATTTCTTTTATTATTTGAATTGTGAACTTGAATATTGCTGTTTTTTCCCCTTGAGCTTCTGCTCATTTTGTCTCTTTTTCTTCAAAACAGGCCTGGAATGTTCTGGCTCTGGATGGCAGTAACTGGCAGCGGATTGACCTGTTTGATTTCCAGAGGGATATTGAGGTATAATTATGTGATGTGTGGCCCCATTTCTCATGTTAGAATGTAATTACAGCATGGAACAGATTAGCCCCAACCATATAAATCTCCTTTCCCTGGTGAGAGAAACTGTTAATTTCAGTGCATCTGAACTTCATGGGAACCAGCAGCTTCAGATTTTTGAGAACAAGCAGAACTATTTTACTGATGGAATACTAAATTATTTAGTATTAAAAGGGCTAGAAATTTTTTTCTTTATTTTTGTGGTGGAAATGTGAACATATATTTGCTCTTTTAAGGAAGTCTTTATATTTGCTTTTTGAAGAATGAGTAGAGGGGCACCTGGGTGGTTCAGTCATTAAGCATCTGGCTTCTGCTCAGGTCATGATCCCAGGGTCCTGGGATTGAGCCCCATGTTGGGCTCGCTGCTCAGTGGGGTGTCTGCTTCTTTCTCTTCCACTCTTCCTGCTTGTGTTCCCTCTCTTGCTGTGTCTCTGTCAAATAAATAAATAAAATCTTTTAAAAAAAAGAGAGATGAAGAATGAATAGAGTTAACAGTTTGTTGGGAGTGATATTTGCATAAATTCTAATTGAGATGAGCATTTGGCTTTGGGGGAGCCTACAGACAGTTTTTATGGAGAATGAAAAAAGAATAAAGCCAAAGTCGTTTAATGAGTTATTTTTGCTGGGGAGAGACTTTTTTTTCCCCCTTCTCACTTCTTCCTCATTATTTCTTAGTATCTCTGAAACAGAGAAGGATAATGGCTTATGCTTAAATTATTTTAACATGAACCTGAATTCTGTGGTCCTTGATGTTCTTGTCAGGAGAGTGAAAATAATAGCTTCCTCATTGTATTATAAAGATAAAATGAGATTTAGATGTAAAAAATGTTTAAGTTCAAGGGAACTTGTCTTGAGGATCCATATAAGAAGTTTTTCAAAGCCTCACGTGAACTTTCCATTAGAAACGGAACTTTCGGGGTGCCTTGGTGGCTCAGCGGGTTAAGCCTCTGCCTTCAGCTCAGGTCATGATCTCAGGGTCCTGGGATCGAGCCCCGCATCGGGCTCTCTGCTCAGTGGGGAGCCTGCTTCCTCCTCTCTCTGCCTGCCTCTCTGCCTACTTATGATCTCTCTCTCTGTCAAATAAATAAATAAAAATCTTTAAAAAAAAAAATGCAGCTTCACATGCTAAATGTGCATGGGAATTCTCATTAAAAAAAAATACTCACTGATTCTCATGTTTTTCACAATTGCCTCATCTTCATGGATATAAATGTTTAAAACAACATGACCCACAAAATCATTCAGCAAGCTTCTGTTAAGTGTCCATTGAGTTTCCGCGGTATTTAGAATGCTGTAGTAAACATTTGGGAGAGGATTCTGAAGCAATAAAGATAGCTAATGTCCTTCAGTAGCTGCAGGAGGGCAGTCTGCATTAGTATAGTAGCCTAGGAAGTACAGAGCACCATTTCCTCAACTGCAGAGTGTCTCTCAAACTGAACAGAATGCACAATACAGGGTGTAAGCCTGTTTCAGGTAGATGAGTTGATCACAGAAGTTTTCTCAAAGTAAGTTGGAATTTCTTTCTTGAGTTAGATTTTGAAAACAAGTAGAAGCTTCTTTGCTTAAAAATTATTTAAAAACAAGGATGTGTTCTTTTCAAAAACAATGTGGTACCTTAATTTTCTGTTTTGTTTCGTTTACTTGTCTTTTTTTACAGGGCCGGGTAGTGGAGAATATTTCAAAAAGATGTGGGGGCTTTTTACGAAAGTTAAGTCTTCGTGGGTGTCTTGGAGTAGGAGACAATGCATTAAGGTAGGAACATAACTATTGATTAATTGATGTTCTTGGCTGAAGTAAGGAACAGCACTATTTCACCCAGAAAAAGCTAAAATAGTTTTTATATTCTTAGGCTCTTCAGAACCCAAACATACATATGTTGCTTATAACACAAAAATAGCCAGTATTGGGATGTATGGGTTTTGAGAATAAAACAAGAATAAGTATTCCCTACCAAAAGCCAGATTCCTCACATCATAAATGGCTATTTTGGAGCCTTGAGTAAATTTTTTTTTTAATTTGTTGACTCAGAGTTAGGGTAATTTTTTTTTTTTTAAGATTTTATTTACTTGTTAGAGAGAGAGAGAAAGCGAGCACAGGCAGACAGGCAGGCAGAGGCAGAGGGAGAAGCAGGCTCCCTGCTGAGCAAGGAGCCTGATGTGGGACTCGATCCCAGGACGCTGGGATCATGACCTGAGCCAAAGGCAGCCACTTAACCAACTGAGCCACCCAGGCGTCCCAGAGTTAGGGTAATTTTAACCTTGGTTGACACAAAGGTCGGTATTTAAAAGTTCGTGGTTGAAAATGAATTTATTGGGGCGCCTGGGTGGCTCAGTTGGTTAAGCGACTGCCTTCGGCTCAGGTCATGATCTCAGGGTCCTGGGATCGAGCCCTGCTTCTCCCTCTCCCTCTACTGCTCTGCCTGCTTGTGTCTCTCGCTCTCTCTGTCAAATAAATAAATAAAAATCTTTAAAAAAAAAAAAAGAAAATGAATTTATTTGTAATGTCAGCTAGTTTTGTACAAATATCCGGTATTACCAATAGTAATATCTTTTATTATTTTTTTGTAACGCCTAGAATTATGCCCATTTCTTTTCACATCTTTAACTTAACTTTGTTTCTTTCCTGTAAAGGACTTTTGCACAAAATTGTAGGAACATCGAAGTACTGAATCTAAATGGATGTACAAAGACAACAGATGCGTAAGTATTTTATGTTTTAGAAGGGTAAGTCATAGCCCCTTGTGTCCTGCCTATACTAGCTTTAAGTGTGGGCTCTTAAATACATTTAGCAAATTTCATTTTCATCTTACAGAGGGAAGATATTTTAAAAGGAAAAAACAGAGGGCGCCTGGGTGGCTCAGTGGGTTAAGCCTCTGCCTTCGGCTCAGGTCATGATCTCAGGGTCCTGGGATCGAGCCCCGCATCGGGCTCTCTGCTCAGCGGGGAGCCTGCTTCCTCCTCTCTCTGCCTGCTTCTCTGCCTACTTGTGATCTCTGTCTATCAAGTAAATTTAAAAAAAAAATTTTTAAAAGGAAAAAACAACATTAAAATGGAAATGGCGTAAGAAACTTGTTTTGGAATCTGGCCCAAATTCTATCTTGATATTTAAAGTGAAACTTAAAAATTATAGACCATGGGTATGCAGTAGGGATATTAATAATACAAATTACTAGGACTATTTATATATCAAGATACTAGTAGGTTTCATTCAAAAAACAAGGTAAACAGGAGTGCCTGGATGGCTCAGTCATTTAAGCATTGATTTTGCCTCTAGTCTGATCTCAGGGTCCTGGGATTGAGCCCCACCCCCAACCCGTTGGTCTTTGTGCTCAATGGGGAGTCTGGTTGTCCCTTTGCCCCTCCTCCCCGCCTGTGCTCTCTCTCTCTCTCTCAAGTAAATAAATAAAATCTTGTAAAAAAGAATAGTAAACAGATAATTCTATTAAAAAATATAAAATCTTACATAATTAAACAACTTACAATAATATTGAACATATATTGAATGACCCTTTAAGTGTACTATGTCTGTGTCAGTTACAATATAAATGAAATCAGTCCTTCATCCTTGAGAGCTTACTATCACAGATATGAGAGATGTGGAAGATAGACATAAAAAACATTCAACATCCTCCTCCCCAAATTCAGTTCCAGGCTATCTGTTGGTTATAAGATGTATCAGATAACACTTAAAATTACATAGGGAAATTGTTTCCTATTTTAAGGTGACATGAAGCAGTTAGGAAGCACGTTTATACACGGTGGGGCCAGGATTATTCAGGGAATGTTCCTGTTCAAAAAGGCCTCATGGAGATGGGATCTTTATAATTGCTTTAATAAAGGAAAGTGGAAGACACTCCAGACATAGGGTATAGTTTATTTCATTCCTTTCTTTGAGGTCACAACATTGTTAACTTTTAGTATAACAAAGTGTCTGAAAGACAAGAATTATGGTTATTAATTCTACTGTGGTAGAATCACAAGAATACTTGCAGTAGTAAGCAAGTATTATTTCTGTGGATTGATTTGACCCTTTAACATGAGAAATAAATCTAACCCCTCCCCTAACTATGACTTTATACCAGTAGTCCACCTTTACTTCAGATAAATTACCTGTTTATTTTTTTCTCCTGAATACTTAATGTTACAGAGATAAAGAATCTGACCAGTTTGGTATCTAGACAAGTGACATACGATTTACACTTTTTTTCTAGGAATCTATCCTATAAACCAAAGATAAACTGACAAAAATATGGTATAATTTATGTACGAGGCTATTCATTTTTATTGTTTGTAATAAAAAATACTGCAATATATTTTTTTAAGATTTTATTTATTTATTTGACAGAGAGCAGGAGAGCACAGGCCAGGGGAGCTGCAGGCTCCCCGCCAAATAAGGAGCCCAATGTGGGGGCTTGATCCCAGGACCCTGGCATCATGACCTGAGCCAAAGACAGTTGTTTAAGCAACTGTACCACCCAGGTGCCCCAAATACTGCAATATTTCTAATAGCAAGAGATGGGAAATAATCCAAATATTATTCCATAGAGCACTGTTAAAAGGAATGAGGAGCTATATAGTATTCTGGAATGATCTCCAGGACGTACTGTTAAGAAAGTGAACTGCAGGGACGCCTGGGTGGCTCAGTTGGTTAAGCGGCTGCCTTCGGCTCAGGTCATGATCCCAGCATCCTGGGATCGAGTCCCGCATCGGGCTCCTTGCTCGGCAGGGAGCCTGCTTCTCCCTCTGCCTCTGCCTGCCTCTGTCTGCCTGTACTCGCTCCCGCTCTCTCTCCCTCTCTCTCTGACAAAAATAAATAAATAAAATCTTTAAAAAAAAAAAAAAAAAGAAAGTGAACTGCAGGGGCACCTGGGTGGCTCAGTGGGTTGAGCCTCTGCATTCGGCTCGGGTCATGGTCCCAGGGTCCTGGGATTGAGCCCGGCATCGGCATTGGGCTCTCTGCTCGGCGGGGGGCCTGCTTCTCCCTCTCTCTCTGCCTGCCTCTCTGCCTACTTGTGATCTCTTCCTCTCTCTCTGTCAAATAAATAAACAAAATCTTAAAAAAAAAAAAAAAGAAAAGAAAAGAAAGTGAACTGCAAAGGAGTTTGTATAAGATGTTTTTTGTAGTGGTGCCAAGATGGCTCAATAGGTTGTGTCTGCCTTTAGCTCAGGTTATGATCTCGGGTCCTGGGATATAGCCCCTCTTTGGTCTCCCTGCTCAGTGAGGAGTCTGCTTCTCCTTTTCCCTCTGGTCCTCCCGTAGCTCATGCACACACTTGTGCACACTCTGTCTTTCAAATAAATAAGTCAATAAAATCTTCTTAAAGAGATACTTTTTGTAGGGCCAGGAGACAATATAAATAAATATTGCTCTTTATTTACATTTTTTAAAGGAAACAATGGAAAGATAATCAAATGGTTGATTTATCAAATGGTGATTTATAAGTGTGAGAGAAAACACAGGGAGAGATGAAAGGGAGACTCTGAAGTATCATGTTTTATAGTTTTACTTTAATAGCTGTGTAAATGTTTTACATAATTAAAATATTAATTAAGTCAAAAAGAAATCAAAGCAGTCCCTAAAAATTGAAAACAAAATAAAACACATGAACCCGTGGGGCATCTGGGTGGCTCAGTCATTGAGCTCTGCCTTCGGTTCAGGTCATGATCCCAGGGTCCTGGGATTGAGCCCCACATCGGGCTCCCTTCTCATCGGGAAGCCTGCTTCTCTGGCACTCCCCCTGCTTGTGTTCCCTCTCTTGCTGTGTCTCTCTCTGTCAAATAAATAAAATTAAAAAACAAGAAACAAAACAAAAAAACATGTGAACCCAATCACATCAAGTTGGAGCTATAACCACACAGAGAGAAATTACTTCTACTGACTTTTGATTTTTTTTTTAAGATTTTATTTATTTATTTAACAGAGAGAGGGAACACAAGCAAGGGAAGCATGAGATTGAGAAGAAGACTTCCCGCTGAGCAGGGAGTCCAGTGTGCAGCTCAATCCCAAGACCCTAGGATCATGCCCTGAACTGAAGACAGACGCTTAACCACCTGAGCCACCCAGGCACCCCTGATTTTTGAATTCTTACAAAAAGTTTTTTTTTTTAAGATTTTATTTATTTACTTGACAGAGATCATAAGTAGGCAGGGGTGGGGGAGCAGGCTCCCTGCTGAGCAAAGAGCCTGATGCGAGGCTCGACCCCAAGACCCCAAGATCATGAGTCGAACCGAAGGCAGAGGCTTAACCCACTGAGCCACCCAGGCACCCCAAATTCTTACAAAAAGTTTTAAATCTATACCAAGGTAGACAAAAGCATATAATGAACCCATCACCCAGCTTCAAATTGATAGTTGAAAAATTAATCACTTTAGGGCCAGTCTTGTTTCATCTATATCGTGAAATTTTTCTTATTTTGAAAAAAGTCCTAAACATCCATATTATATGACCTGTAAGTATATATTTCTAAAAGATAAAAGCTTTTAACATAAGCATGTTAACTTTATCACTCCTATTAAAAAAAAAAAAAGCTTACTGTCTTAAAATAATCAAATAACCACTAGTCCAGATTTTTGCTTGTTCTAGTGACTTTAGAAACATAATATTTTTAAGAGTAAGAGATCTGAGTTCAGGGAGATGAAAGTGACTGGAATTTTTGTCTCAAGATGAGGGATCTACTCAAAAAGGGCTATAGGAATCTACATGGATTTGGCTGATAGTAAATTGTGAGTGCACATATTGAGACCCCACAGAGCCAGGCAAAGAACATTTAATAAGGAAAGAACAATTACTGGAAAACTTGAAACTGAAAAATTGCCAGAGCTTAAATAAGGCTGGGAGAAGTTCTGACTACCTCAAGTGGATAATACCTTGGGGCATTTAATAACAAACTTCAGAAAGGTCACATCTTGGTAGTAAAGCTAGACTAGACCTGTCCCAGTAAAGGTTAAAAGAAAAAGATTTAGAACCAAACTGACCCATAACTAATTTAGCAATCTGCTAAGTAAGTTTAAATTCAACATACTTTTTTAAAGAAGGCGACAAAACCTAGACACTCAGCAGACAGAATTTCCAGCATTTGGCAAAAATTACAAGACGTGCAAAAAAGCATGAAATGATAACCAGAGTAAAAACTAGTCAATAGAAACAGATCCAGAAATGATAGAGATTAGAAAATTGACCAATAAGACATTTAAAAATAGCAAGTACAAATGTGCTCAAAAATTTACAAGAAAACTTAAAGATAATATGGACTTGGAAGTAAAAGGATGAGAAAGTATATACTATCACAATCACTAATCACAGGAAACTTGGAGTGGTTATTAATATCAGATGATATAAACTTCAGGGAAAAGTGCAAATGGAAGACATTAAATAGTAAATGATAAATCAAGTAGACCAAAAACCAGTAAAGCTCTAGAAGACTTGAGCAACAATGAACTTGTCCTGATATCACCCTTCAAAATAACATGGGTCAAAGAATAGATTACGAAGAAAACTAAAAAATAGGTTTTGCTGTGTGATAATGAAAGCACAACATTTGAAATTTGTGGACTGTACCAAAGGCAATACTTCAGAAAAAATGTAGTTTTAAATGCTTATGTTAGAAAAGAAAGGTTTAAAATCAAGGATCTAGGGGTACCTAACTGGCTCAGTCAGTAGAGCATGTGACTCTTGACCTCACAGTGGGGAGTGAGTCCCACGTTGGGCATAGAGATTATTTAAGAAAAAGATTAGGTTGAATATTAATAAAATAGGAAGCATAAAAACAGGAATGAAACCAAAAGCTGTTTTGTTTTGTTTTGTTTTGTTTGGAAAAAAAATCAAAATTGACAAAATTTGACTGAGAAAATAAAAGACATAAATTATCAAAGGCAGGAATGAAGGAGAAGACTAAATACTTTATTCAAAAGACAGATTAGGGGTGCCTGGTGGCTCAGTGGGTTAAGGCCTCTGCCTTCAGCTCAGGTCATGATACCAGGGTTCTGGGATCGAGCCCCACATTAGGCTCTCTGCTTAGCAGGGAGCCTGCTTCCCTTTCTCTCTCTCTGCCTGCCTCTCTGCCTACTTGTGATCTCTGTCTATCAAATAAATAAATAAAATCTTTTAAAAAAGGACAGATTAAAGGGAGACAATCTATGTAGATCTGTAACAAGTAAATTTAGTGAATAATTCAAAAGCATCCCATACAGAAAACCCCAGGCCCAGATGTGTTCACTGGTGAATCCCATCAGATATTTAACGAAGAGATAATACCAGTCTTAAAGCTGATTTATAAAATATAATAAGTATTTTATAACTCACTCTATGAGGCCAATGTTTTTCTGCTGCCAAAGACATCACAATAAAAGGTAATCTACTGACTGTGATCCCTCAGAAACAGCTGCGGAAATACTTGACAGAGTGTTAGCAAACTGAATCCAGCAACTTACGAAAGGATTTTGGATCGTAATCAAGTGGGATTTAGCCCAGAAATACAAGTGTGGCTTAATGTATGAAAATCAATTAATATCTCATAATAATTAGTAGAATAAAGTAGAAGTCAGCAGACTTTTTCTGTACGGGGCCAGATAAGTAAATATTTTTAGGGCTTCATTGGTCGTACAGTTACCTGGCACAATTCCTCAACCCTGCCAGTGTTTTCCAAAGGCAGCCATAGCCTATATATAAACAAATAGGCATGACTGTGCTCCAGTAAAACTTTATTTCTGGGCAGTGAAATTTGAATTTCGTATGATTTTCACATGCTGCAAGATATATCTTTTAAAAAAATTTTGGGGGGTGCCTGGTGGCTCAGTGGGTTAAGGCCTCTGCCATCGGGTCAGGTCATGATCCCAGGGTCCTGGGATCGAGCCCCACATAGGGCTCTCTGCTCAGCAGGGAGCCTGCTTCCCTTCCTCTCTCTTCCTGCCTCTCTGCCTACTTGTGATCTCTGTCTGTCAAATAAATAAAATCTTAAAAAAAATTTTTTTCTCTTCAACCATTTAAAAACATCAAAACCATTCTTGACTTGTGAGCCATATGAAAATAGGCAGCTGGTGAGATTTGTTGGCCCCTGGAATAAAGGACAAAAAACACATGATCATCTCAGTGTGATTGGTGGCCTCTAAAATGGCCCCCAAGTAACCCCTGCCTCCTAGTACTCACACCCTTGTGTAATCTTTTTCCCTTGAAGTGGACTGGACCTAGTGACTCATTTCTAACAATAGAATACTGCAAAAGAGATTGGATGTCACATTGGAGATTAGGTTACCAAAAGACTGTGATTCTGTCTTGCTCTGCTTTCCCTCAGGGCTCTGACTCTGTGTGTGGTGGGGGACAAGCTGCCCTGTTGGGAGTAGCTCTGTGGAGAGGTACATGTGGCAAGGAGCTGAGGTCTGGCCAGCAGCCAGCAAGAACCTGGGACCTACCAAAAACCAAATGAGTGAGCTTAGAATTAGATCTTCTGAGGTCTGCCAACAGTCACCTCAATAAGCTTGGAAGGGAGTTCACACCCAGTTAACCTTTGCGATGAATGCAACTACGACCAGTACTTTGATTACAGCCTTGTGAGGGATCCTGAGTCAGGTACCCTGCTAAAGTTGCCTGTGCCTGTGTTGCTGTCCCACAAAAACTGTGTGATAGTAAATGTTCGTTGTTTTAAGCTGCTCAGTTTTGGGGTAATTTATTAAGTGACAGTAAATCATCAGATACAGAAAAAACACATGACAGAATCTAACACGCATTCATAATAAAACAGATCCTCAACAAACTAGAAATAGAAAGGCATTCATTCAATCTGATCAAAAGCATCTATGAAAAACCTACTGCTGGGGCGCCTGCATGGCTCAGTGGGTTAAGCCTCTGCCTTTGGCTCAGCAGGGAGCCTGCTCCCCCCGCCCCCACGCCTGCCTCTCTGCCTACTTGTGATCTCTCTTTCTGTGTCAAATAAATAAATAAAAATCTTTTTAAAAATTTTAAAAAAAAAAGCCTACTGCTAACATCATACTTATTGACGAAAGATTGAATCTTTACCCTAGGATCAGGAGCAAGGTGAGGATGTTAAATGCCACCATTTCTGTCAACGTTCTCTTGGAGAGTCTAGCCAAATGAAATAAGCCAAAAAAAAAAAAAAAAAGGCATACCGACATGAAAGAAGTAAAACTGTCTATATTCTCAGATGACATAATTTTATAAGAAGTATCTGAAAATGACAGAACATTGCTGAAGGAAATTAGACATGTATTAAGAGTATATAGGGGCACTTGGGTGGCTCAGTGGGTTAAGCCTCTGCCTTCAACTCAGGTCATGGTCTCAGGGTCCTGGGATGGAGCCCCACATCAGGCTCTCTGCTCAGCAGGGATCCTATTTCCCCCCACCTCTCTCTCTGCCTGCCTCTCTGCCTACTTGTGATCTCTGTCAAATAAATAAATAAAATCTTTTTTAAAAAAATATGTAGAGAACTCTTACGATTAATAAGACAATCCAGTTAAAAATTGAGCTAAAGGGGCGCCTGCGTGGTTTGGCGGGTTACAGCCTCTGCCTTCATTCGGCTCAGGTCATGATCCCAGGGTCCTGGGATTGAGTCCTGCATCACATCAGGCTCCCTGCTCAGTGGGAAGCCTGCTTCTCCCTCTCCTACTCCCCCTGCTTGTGTTCCCTCTCCTGCTGTGTCTCTGTCAAATAAATAAAATCTTTTTTTAAAAGAAATTGGGAGCTAAACACTTAGACTTTTCACCAAGGAAAGAGATGAATGGCTAATAAGTGCAAGTAAGGGTGTTCATTTTAGAATTGCAGAATAAAATCACAGTAGGATTACAATCCATACTAACATGGCTATAATGAAAAAGAGAGTGCAAATGTTAGCAAGAATGTAGAGAAACTGAGGCCTTCATGCATTGCTGGTGGGAATGTAAAAGAGTATAGCCACTTTGGAAAACAGTTTGATAATTTCTTAAAAAGTCAAACATAGGGGCACCTGGGTGGCTCAGTGGGTTAAAGCCTCTGCCTTCGGCTCAGGTCATGATCTCAGGGTCCTGGGATCAAGCCCCACATGGGGCTCTCTGCTCAGCAGGGAGCCTGCTTCTCCCTCTCTCTCTGCCTGCCTCTCTGCCTACTTGTGATCTCTGTCTGTCAAATAAATAAATAAAATCTTTAAAAAAAAGAAAAGTCCAACATAAACACAGTTTAGGACCTAGCAATGCTAATCCTAGGCATCCACCCAGAAGAAATGGAAACATAGGTCTACACAAAGACCTAAGACACATATCAGCCAAATAGACTGTATGGTTGCTGTTTGGATCCAGTTTGAACAAATCGACTTGACGAAGGCATTTATAAGACAGTTGGGGAAACTTTAACACAGATGGGGTATCAGATATCAAGGAATCAAAATCCTTATCTATTAGAAATACATCCTGAAGTAATTACAGGTGAAATAATACGTGTGGGGTTTGCCTTAAAATACTGGAACAGGGTACCTGGGTGGCTCACAGGGTTGGGCCTCTGCCTTCGGCTCAGCTCAGGTCGTGATCGAACCCCAAGTCGGGCTCTCTGCTCAGCGGGGAGCCTGCTTCCCCCTTTCTCTCTGCCTGCCTTTCTGCCTACTTGTGATCTCTCTGTGTCAAACAAATAAATAAAATCTTAATTAATAAAATAAAATAAAATACTGGAACAGGGACACTAAAATAAAATAAAATACTGGAACAGGGATGCCTGGTGGGTCATTTGGTTAAGTGTCTGCCCTTGGCTAGGGTCATGATCCCAGGGTCCTGGGATCAAGTCCCACATTGGGCTTCTTGTCCAGCAGGGAGCTTGTTTCTCCCTCTGCCTACTGCTCCCCCTGCTTGTGCTCTCCCTCTCTCTGACAAATAAATAAAATCTTTAAAAATAAATACTGGAACAAAAAGTAGAGGGAAATAGATGAAATAGAAATAGTCGAATATTGGCGCCTGGCTGGCTCAGTGGGTTAAAGCCTCTGCCTTCGGCTCAGGTCATGATCCCAGGGTCCTGGGATCGAGTCCCGCATCGGGCTCTCTGCTCAGCAGGGAGCCTGCTTCCTCCTCTCTCTCTCTGCCTGCCTCCCTGCCTACTTGTGATCTCTCTCTCTGTGTCAAATAAATAAATAAAATCTTAAAAAAAAAAAGAAAGAAATAGTCGAATATTAATAAATGTCAAAGCTCAAAGCTCGGTGATGGTACATGTACATTTTCTATTTCTCACTCTTGTGTATATTTGAAATTTTCCATCATAAATTAAAAAAATTAAATGAAAACTTGACCATTGCGGAGAAAGAGCCTTTAAGGTGTCTGGGTGGCTCAGGGGGTTTTAATTGTCTGCCCTCAGCTCAAGTCATGATTTCAGGGTCCTGGAACCAAGCCGCCCCCCCCGCCCCATGCTCAGCGGAGAGTCTGCTTCTCCCTCTTCCTCTTTGTCTGCCTGTCCCCCCAACTTAAGCTCTCTCTCTCTCTCTGAAATAAATAAAATATTTTTTAAAGGAGCCTTTAAGGGACACCTGGGTGGCTCAATTGGTTAAGTGGCTGCCTTTAGCTCAGGTCATGATCCCAGGGCCCTGGGATCGAGTCCCTTACAGGGCTCCTTTCTCAGTGGGGAGCCTGCTTCTCTCTCTGCCTCTGCCTGCTTGTGCTCTCTCTCTCTCTCTCTTTGACAAATAAATAAATAAATCTTTAAAAAAAAAGAGCCTTTAAGAAATTCATAAAGCGGTATCTGGCTGGTCAGTTAGTGGAGCATGCGACTCTTGATTTCGGGATCATGAGTTTAAGCCGCACATTGGGGGTAGAGATTACTTTTTTTTTTTTTAAGATTTAATTTATTCATTTGACAGAGAGACACACAATGAGAGAGGGAGCACAAGCAAGGGGAGTGGGAGAGGGAGAAGCAGGCTTCCCACCAAGCAGGGAGCCTGATGCAGGGCCCAGTCCCAGGACCCTGGGATCATGACCTAAGCAGAAGGCAGACACATAACGACTGAGCCACCCAGATTACGACTGAGTGCCCCAAGATTACTATTAAAAAAAAAAAAGAGGGGCACCTGGCAGGCTTAGTTGGTTAATTGGTCACCTCTTGATTTCAGCTCAGGTCATGATCTCAGGGTCCTGGGTAGATCCCCTTGTTGGGCTCTGCGCTTAGCAGTCTGCTTAAGGATTCTCTCTCTCCCTCTCCTTGTGCCCCTCTCCTTACTCACGCTTGCTTGCTCTCTCAAAAATAAATTTAAATAAATCTTTTTAAAAAGTCCTAAGGACAAGTAGGTAGTGATATTACATAAACTAACTTGTTCAAGCCTGATTCCAGTCCATCTTCAATATACCTTGTAAAAATCCAGCCATTTCATTACTGCCATGCAAAAGGTTATCTTGAGTAGAGATTTAAATGAAAGAGCAGAGACAGTTTTCAGTCTTCATGTTGCACCACTTGCTAGCAAGTTCTAAGCTAGCTTTCTGGTATTTCTGTATTTGCAAAATGCATAGAGGTCTCCTATGAGCACATAGGTAGTTTGCTGTTAAACATTTCCAAACGAGAACGAAACATCATCATCCCCTCATGCTAATTCTCATACATAGCACGGCCTTTCTTCTTTGTGAATGGCACCTGCCTCTTCCTCAGCATGAAAGGTCCCGGGATTTGTAACTGCTTTTGTTTGGGGCATGGAAATACTACAGTTTTTATGTATACACATGTGTTTAATGAGAATCGTATATGATTTACTAAAGATGTGTCCCTGTTTGTTTATTCATTATTTTCTCCTTTTTCCATTTTTTCAGTACATGTACTAGCCTTAGCAAGTTCTGTTCCAAACTCAGGCACCTTGACTTGGCTTCCTGTACATCAATCACAAACATGTCTCTTAAAGCTCTGAGGTAAATGTCTTATAACAAGAGTATCCAATAATCAGAACAAATACTGAGTTTTTTAAAAATTTCAAATAACTGAAATAAAGTTAGAATCGAAGGAAACGTTGTTTTATGGATATGTACTAAAGTTCAGAATAGATCACTTGCCCAAATTACAGGACACCTTCAGGTGAAATGCCTAGGGATAACTAGGATTTCTGAACAGACTGGTATAGCATATACTTGAATGACTGGATTTCTCTGAAGGCTTGGTTGCCCCCACTCCTGAAATGGCCACATATCATTATAGCTTGTGATCAAAGCAGCACTCCGGAATCAGGTGGTTAGCCACGTTCCTTGAACAAATATAGCCCTTGTGAGCTTTTCTTTGTCATCTCATAGTTCTGTTCTTAGGATTAAACACTGTTATTACTGTTTGATAATATTAGGCCAAACCATACAAAGTTGCCAGTATTTAACAACTTTTATGGTATAAAGATGACAGCTTCATTGGTTCAACCTAACATATATATAAAGTGCTTAGGAGAGTTTCTGGCACGTAGTAAGCACTCAGTAAGTTTTGTTTTAATATTAACCTGTTTCTTTAAAATACATCGTAGAAGGTATACCTTTAAAGGAGGGTGAAATGCCCATTCTCTTTGCATCTTTACTTTTTTATCAGTCTTTTACAGGTAATTATGGTCCCATGTATTGGTTATGTTCCTAAATAGTAAAAATTAAGCTATTAAAAGAAGAAATGTAGATTTAGTTGAGTATAAGTAA
Source organism: Taxidea taxus jeffersonii (assembly GCA_003697995.1). Classification (NCBI taxonomy): domain Eukaryota; kingdom Metazoa; phylum Chordata; class Mammalia; order Carnivora; family Mustelidae; genus Taxidea; species Taxidea taxus. The sequence goes on from RCUC01158669.1 coordinate 14,965, forward strand.
TCTAAAAATGGCTTCTAGACATTCCTTATGAATACTGAGTAAATATGTATCTAAGGTCATTTGCCATGTGAGATAATAAATAGGATAAGATAACAGCATTTATGGTTTATAAAATATTTCCACATAAATGACTTCATTTATTTGAAAACCATCTGAAGCAGATAGGACAGACACTTTATAGATAGGAAAATCCAAAACATTTTTTAATGTGATTCAACCTCACTAAACAAGGTATTGTTGCTGCCCTTTAGCGGCATAGTACGTATGGTGTGATAAGTGCTATTAAAGAAGTGAGTGCTTCCATTTGGGAAGAGCATAGGCTATGGCTGATCTTGGATTAAGAGAAGTTCAGTCAGGTTTCCTAAAGTGACTTGTCTGAAGTCACACTATTAATGTTGAAGAACGGACTTGAACCAAGATCCCCTGCCTTTATTTTATAAAACAATTAGAGCAATATTTTCCAAAGAATATCATAGAGCTTGGGATTCTTGCATAGTTCAAATGTGAAATCAAAGATAAAACGGATATTTGATAGAAGGCAGAGATCAAACACAGTATAGCCTAATTTTAGCCTATGGAGACTATACTGTAGAGACTTCATAGATAAGGAAAATGTATAGATCCTTTGTAATTTTCTAAATAAGAATTTAAACCTCATCATTATTACTTTGATAAGTAAAAGAATTATTTGATAAAGAATCTGAATCTAAACCCTTCACTAATTATTCTGTTAACTTGAGCAGGTCACTTAGTTTCCATTTCCTTTCCAGAGACCTTTTAAACATGTGATAAGTGCAAAAAGAATATATTTGAAAAGCATAAACCTCCATAACAATCTAATATATCTGAAAAACAGTACTGTGCTCTGTGCTTATTAGTTTAGCTGGATTTGAGATCGCTCTCCTCAGGATACAGTCCCACATGAACTCAACCAACATTGATAACTAGGCTTTGTTGTTGTTGTGAGATTGCCTGTATTCTAAGTCTATGTATATTCTTGTGGGAAAGCATGGGGCTGTAGCCATTCCCTGACTAAATAGTCAATAAAATGAGACTTTGAGTATATTCTTGTGGGAAAGCATGGGGCTATAGCCATTCCCTGACTAAATAGCCAATAAAATGAGACTTTGATGCCTTTGGAATTGGATTTAGTCATATATTTGTTTCATTTTGTTTTGTCCTAAGTGAGGGATGTCCACTGTTGGAGCAATTAAACATTTCCTGGTGTGACCAAGTAACCAAGGATGGCATCCAAGCACTAGTGAGAGGCTGTGGGGGTCTCAAGGCCTTATTCTTAAAAGGCTGCACACAGGTAATACTCCATGTAGTGCTTGTGAATTTTAGAAGAACCGTGAACTTTGTAGCCAGCCCAAAGATGTTGGCTGGAGGAATATGTAGTTGTATATTAATGACCAAGGATACATGCTTACCAAAAATTAAAGTGTCTTCCTTAGAATAAAAAAAATATATATCTATGAAAAGAATTAACATCTGACCAAAGATAAAATTTTTGAGGGGAGGCAAGATGGGGAGAGAAGATCATACTGAGCATGCACCATAGGCAGGAAGCATCCTACGAAATTTAATCCAAGAGGAAAACTTGCCATGTTGTCACTGCCTGAGACCTTGAACTGGAGAGGCAAGGAAGGCGGTCTTAGTTAACAGTTTTCACTAGTTGTTTAACTACCAGGTTAAATGTGCCAAGTATACAGAACCTACATTTTATAGTGTTGGTGTTTACTTCCTGCCAGTCACATTATAAATCCCAACGTATTTTGCTATTAAAAATCTTACTATCTTTGTATTTTACCGGGATTAAAAAAAAAAGAAGAAGATACGGCAGTGTCTCGAAGGAAATAATCAAAAGTGAGTTTAGAAGTGATTGACAAAGTAGGGCCAGGCTCTTGGGACATTCTTTTATTAATGGTTACTGAAACCATGCCTTGGCTTCTGTTAAAAGTGCCCTTATTCCTTCATTGTGATGGGAGGAGTTCCATCGTTTGAAACAGAGCTTTGGAAGTAAGACTGCCTTAAAACAACAGCTTGAGCTTCTGGTTATTTATGGAATCCTGAAAAATATTGATTGGAATGCACCATTATAATCAATTACTTGCCATCTGTTCTCAGCACTGTACGCGTGGCACTCATCTTCCAGCAGCAGATAAACCGGATTCCTTTCTCAGCTTCTGCTCCCAAAAGTTTGTTTTTAAAAAAAACTTTTTATACAGGAAGTACAGAAGTGTGAAAATTATTTTAGCTTCATAATCCCTGAGCAAAATGCTGTGAGGCATACTTAATTTATCAGAAGAGAAATCCATAAACATTAGGCAGTGTTTATTTTATCTTCTCCTTGATTTGGTGATCATGTGAATTTGACGTGGTTAGAACTGATGAAAAATACTGATAACCATACTAATGACACGAATTACGCCTTTATTTGATCATGGGTCATTGTTTCTGGTTCATTGTTCCTTTGAAGCTTGGTTGGCTTTATTTAGAATGTGTTTACGAAATGCGTATACTCCTATATCTTTATCTCTTGAAACAGTGTTAGTAATCTTTTTTTTTCTGTCTTTAATTTTTCTAGCTAGAAGATGAAGCTCTGAAGTACATAGGTACACACTGTCCTGAACTGGTGACCTTGAACCTGCAGACTTGCTTAGTAAGCCGTCCCTCCCACAATTCTTTTTTATTAGTAATTCATTGCAGTAATATTTTTGTACAAGCTTCCATCATCAAGACCATTGGTTTTTCCATCTCAGCCCTGGGGACACAGGAGACACACAGATATGATTCTTTGTGTGTTTAAGGACCCTCACTCCTAAGGGTTTTGACATAGGCAGTATAGAAGATAGCCCATGCAGATTTCCAAATAAGCTAACTAGAACTCCACCCCTTTTCTACTTTTAGAAGTGAATTATTCACAGACTTTAGTACTTAGAATATTTTTGGGGGGATGCCTGGGTGGCTCAGTTGGTTAAGCAGCTGCCTTCGGCTCAGGTCATTATCCCAGCGTCCTGGGATCGAGCCCCACATCGGGCTCCTTGCTTGGCAGGGAGCCTGCTTCTCCCTCTGCCTCTGCCTGCCTCTCTGTCTGCCTGTGCTCTTTCTCTCTAACAAATAAATAAATAAAATCTTTAAAAAAAAAAAAAGAATATTTTTTGTTTAATTAATTGCGATTATGCCGATGAAGATCTATCAGTGAGTCATAACTATTGGGAACCACTGATCTAGAAAGATGACAAGCAAAATATACTCAAGTATTTCCAAGTAGTATTGTAATTCACAGTCCTCTTTCTAAGACTGTCACCTCTTTTGTGTCTATCCCCAAACCCCTGCATTTTGCTCAATTTGCTGAAACTATTCAGGGTCCTAGAACAGCAACAATACACTTTTATCTTTTCTCTCTTGCCTAGAAAAGTACAAATACATGTTGCCTGGAGTGAAAGCCTCTCATGGCAATGAAAAAGACTTGATGAGGGTTTGCCTTGTTTTCACTAAAACTTCTGCTCATTTTCCCCTCCCCTTCTTGTATAATCACCTGAAATTTGAGACCATAGTGGTTGTTGAAAGGTGACACATATAGGGCCATGTTTTGTGCAATTGAAGCAACCCCCCTTCCAGCCCTTAAGGGATGGTGCTGATAATGATCTGCTTGGGAGGCTCCTAAAGACTGAGTTAAAGGAATGATACGCCTTTTTTTTTTTTTTTTAAGATTTTTATTTATTTATTTGTCAGAGAGAGCAGGAGCGAGCACAGGCAGACAGAGAGGCAGGCAGAGGCAGAGGGAGAAGCAGGCTCACTGCTGAGCAAGGAGCCCGATGTGGGACTCGATCCCAGGACGCTGGGATCATGACCTGAGCCGAAGGCAGCCGCTTAACCAACTGAGCCACCCAGGCGTCCCTGATATGCCTTTTAAGTCTGATCACAGCTCCTTTTAATTCTGATTGCCATAGTTGCTAACTCTCAGAATTTGCCCGATTTCGTTTATGAAACTGAAATATCTGGCCTGACAGGAAGAGATTACACAACTGCTGTTAAGCATGAAATCATCATCTTACAGTGATAGGAAGAAACTGTTCTCTGGCATCTTTGGATCTTACGTATGTGTATATACACACAGATACACTCTGTATGTATTTGTGTGGATATATGTTACGTACACATATATACCATACCTACTGTATGCTGTTTTAGTTTCATTTCCTTGGCCCTTCCAGCAGACAGAAACCCTAGCCGGTAAGCACAAAGAACTGCTCCATCTGTTTATTTTACTCTTTCCCTTCACCCAGATCTTAGGGCTAAGTCATTCCTTCTGTAGGATGTGATGCAATGATTCTCATTCCTAAGACTTCACGTTTCTGACCAAAACTGTTGACGTGACCAAAGTACATTCTCATTCCATTCTCTTTTTCTTGACTAAGTTGAAAACATAGAAGTTCAGTAAACTTTATTATTTTCAAACTTTGAAGAATTGTTATATATGACTTTTCTCATCTTTCTTCCTCAGTAATCCCTTAAAGACTTGAAAACATTAAGAAGCAAAAGGCAGGGGCACCTGGGTGACTCAGTCGGTTAAGCATCTGCCTTCAGCTCAGGTCATGATCCAGGGTCCTGGGATGGAGCCGCATTGGGCTCCCTGCTCAGTGGGGAGCCTGCTTCTCCCTCTGCCTGCCACTTCCTCTGCTTGTGTCCCCTCTCTCGCTGTCTCTGTGTCAAATAAATAAATAAATAAATAAAATCTTAAAAAAAAAAAAAAAAAGGAAAAGGCAGCACTGTCCTACAATATACTTTCCTGATATTATGTGACACAAATTCTCATTGACCTGGTACATATGCATGTTTATTGATTGCTGCTTCCCCCTTTACATTTCAATTATCGTAATCATTTAGTTATAACTATACATCACACTTGCATGGCACCTTTTTAGCTACTTCCACATGTGTTGATCCTCATTAATTTATCCTCACAATACATCTTGTATCTGCCTTAGCATCCACTTTTTTATCTGTATCTTGCTTTAGTTATACAATATTGAGAATATACTGATTTAAGCAGTGAATATTTAAAGCTTGATATTTTTTTTGCAATTGTCCTGGCAACCTAAGGACACTGATTGAACAGAGATGACAGGAGAGCTTTATTCTGAGGCTTACACAAAGTTTGTGAATCTAGCAGACAGATTGAATTGCTAATCACATCCAACATGTTAAGATGTTTATACATGGCATTTTTTTTTTTTAGCATAACATTTTGGTGTGTCCTTTTTAAATTTTAGAATAATTTAAAACATACAAAATTATGTTTGAGTTGGATACAGCTGTTTATCTCCATAAATTAAGATATTTTTTACACTATTATAATTAAAGAACTAAATGGGGAAAGAAAAGAAATAGATCTGTGGTTGATATGAAGTTGAAACTGTCATCTACAGATTGTTTTATTTTTTCATTAGCTTAATGTCAGTGTCAATTTTGAACTTGCAAATATGTTTATACTGCCGTTCTTATCTATTTTCTGGGTTTTAAAGTAATTTAATTGAATCTAACCCATGATGCACCTCATGCTGTTCCCAGTCCCATTATATTAAAAGAATACCATTATAGCTTCTTCCGTTTACACCAGAAATGAGCACAGGGGTGCCTGGCTCAGTCATGTGTTTCTGATCTCAGTGTCATGAGTTCAAGCCCCATGTTGGACATGGAGCCTACTTAAGGAAAAAAAAAAAAAAGAAAGTAATGAGCACATTAAATCAAAAGGAACTGAGAAGGAGAAACAAAGTGTGTTCATTTTCTTTTAGGTTTGGTACCTGATTAATATTAAATTGGTTTTATTTCTTTTTGATGCTTATTTCCAGAGGTAGCGTTTTTCCTTCTTTTTTTCTGCTGAGTTACTAATACCAATGGGGGTGTTTGCTTTTATTTTTTAGCAAATCACAGATGAAGGTCTCATTACTATATGCAGAGGGTGCCATAAGTTACAGTCCCTCTGTGCCTCCGGCTGCTCCAACATCACAGATGCCATCCTGAATGCTCTAGGTCAGAACTGCCCACGGCTTAGGTAAACATTTCTTGTTTAGCTCAAAAAATCAGGGGAAAGGAACAAAGGCCTTCTTCACACAAATTTATTGCTTGGAACTTTGAGATTTTTAAGGTAGACACTACAAGGTTACTACCCTTTTAGGTGCTAACCTGCTTGCTTTGTACCTCACTTGATTATGTGTATAATTGGCTTAAACCAAGGGGTAATGGTCCCCGTTTCCTACTTCTTGCTATCCATTCTAGGGAAAAAAAAATTCAGATTTTATTTCTACTTGAGAAATGAAATAAAGGCATTTTCTCTTATTAATACTTTCATATAATTCATTTCCGAAGAAAGTTTTTAAAGGCCTACCCTGTGGTTATTTACCTTGTGGTAATGATGCCAGCTACTTAGCAGTAAGTATTTAAAAAAAAAAAAAAAAAAACCAGCCCTGCAGGAATACTTCCTTTGTGTTCATGGTCTTTTGAGAAAGCCTAATTTCAAACCCATATTGGTTCTGTAAAAGCACACAACGTGCTGTTTTGTAATAAATAAGTATGGTCCCCATATACCTTTTTTGTTCTTAAAACAGCTTTATTGTACTTATATGCTAGATATGTTAACTCTTGTTTTAAGTGATTTGCAAATATTAATTCATTCAATCCCCATAATAGCATATAAGCACTGTTATTATCTCTGTATTACAGATGAGAAAACTGAAGCACAGAGAGGTCAGGTAACCCGTTCAAGGTCTCACAGCTAGTGAGTTCAGGTGCAAGGGTTCAAACTCCGGCAGTCTGGTCCAGAACCCAGGAAACCACATATAATAATCACTATAAACCCATATAACTTTATTGAAAGCTTTTTGTTATCACCTGGCCAGAGGCCTAACCATAATTGTTAAAAGTTGCCTAGATTATCAGAATTCCCTGATAGATCATAAACTTGGCCAAAATTAATACTATCAGAGGCCTGGGGCTAAGGAGGCAGCAAGACTCCTCCCTAAAAATATTACACATGTCCTTTTTCTCTTTTAAAGCAAGGAGTGTTCACCTTCTTACTCCTTCGCGGTTTATTTTGCTGTTCAGACAGAAAGGCTCTCAAATATCATAATCAAAAGTTAGGTTCAGTCAATCCTGCTTTCCCCTTAGATGTTCATTTCTCATTGTTAGTTGATAATGATTTCTTCTATTATAGCTTTGTTTGTTTCAACTCATGTAGTAAGTAATTCGTAAACAAACATGAAGATGTTATTTGGTACTGTCATGCAGACGCCACCAGACTCTTCACAGAAAAGAGCTACTTTTGATTCCCAGGTCCCGTGGTTAGTATTTCGGTTGGTGTTCAGCAGTTCCTGAGTAGGAGACTGACTGGCTGCCAGCTCAGGCCCCGTCTGCGCTGGGCCTCCCTTGGGAGCCTGTGGGAGGAGGCAGGAAATTTAAGAGCGTTTTTTTCATAAGTATGGAATTTCATACATGGGACAGGCCTGTAATTAACCAGTCCCTTCATAGTATTTTTAAAAGCTATTTAAATTTGAGTGAACCTACATGTGAAATAGGGAAAGAGAATAATTTACTTGAGCAGCAGATTAATTGAAACAGAGTATTTATCTCCATTTCCTTTGTTTTTTAGGAGCAGGCTGCCCTCTGGGGGTAAGCAGTATGCCATCAAGAAGGCTTTTAAATGCATTTTGGCATTAACTACAAGCTTCTATTATATTCTTCTGATTGCATCACCCTGAAATGTGGTATTTGCAGGACCACTTTTTATATGACTCCATGAAAATGAATGGCAAGATCTGTATACAGACTTGCTTAGCTGTTAATGTCACTCTATCATACAGTGTTTAGGGAGTAGGAAGGAAGTTGTTTTCTTAAATTCTTGCTGTTTTAATAAACCCAGTTTTCAGAAAACAAGGGCTTGACTTTCACTTTTTTTTTTTTCCCAACAGAATATTAGAAGTGGCGAGGTGTTCTCAATTAACAGATGTAGGCTTTACCACTCTGGCCAGGGTAAGTTATTTTCTCCAGGTTCTGTACAAAATAATTTTTTTTATTTCACAAGAGTGAGCAATGAGGGAAACGTGGAATGGCGGCAAAATAGAGGAGGGTGTGGAGGCACTTCTCTGGCTGGTGTGCCTGATCCTTCTCGTGCTGCAGCCACAGGCCTATAGAACATGAACTGCTCTGGAAATACAGATGTGTGTTGGAGACCATGATGCTCCTTCTTGAGACTTGATTTGCTACTTTTTCATTAGATGGTAAGCTAGGCAGGGCCTTCCTAGTGCTTCATGGAAAAGCTTTCTTGGTTATTTGGTATGTGATTGGTGGGTAAGAGTAACATTGAAAGAAACATATAGACCTGATTTTAAATGGAGATGGTTTAAGAGATTTTTTTGTGTTCTCCAGAATAAATACTTGGAATGGTTTTATAAATCACTGTATAATAATAGTATTCAAAGTTATACTGTCTTTAGTATATAATGGACTCTGGGGAGGAACATTTGTTTTCAGGCAGACTGATGGAAGACTAATGGGTGGGGGGCAGCACGTGGCATAACTCAATGAGGACACACAGTTTACTTTCCATTCTTTTGAAGAGATAATTTTCATTAAATTATTTATGGTTGGAAGGATTCTGTATTAGCTTGGTATTAATGCTCAGAAAATTTATTCCCTTGGACTTAAAAGATATTAGATACATAATTGAGAAATTTCCACTGTGATCAAGGCCTTTTAAAATGTGTGATTAATGAAGGCAGAAAGTGACATTAGAATGACACCAGCTCTGAAACTTAAGATTTTGTCTGTGTATTTAATACTGCTTCTTAGTGTTCTAGCTTTAAATTTTCCCGTGTTTTAAATCTTGGTGCTATAATGCTTGGTTTTGTATTCTATAGAATTGTCATGAGCTTGAAAAAATGGACCTGGAAGAGTGTGTTCAGGTAAGAGTGTGGATTTCTACTCAGAAATACATTATTGGGGCCGCTGGGTGGCTCAGTGGGTTAAGCCTCTGCCTTCGGCTCAGGTCATAATCTCAGGATCCTGGGATCGAGCCCCACATCGGGCTCTCTGCTCAGCAGGGAGCCTGCTTCCCCCTCTCTTCTCTGCGTGCCTCTCTGCCTACTTTTGATCTCTCTCCTCTGTCAAATAAGTAAATAAAATCTTTTTTTTTAAGTAAATAAAATCTTTAAAAAAATATATATTGGGGGGACGCCTGGGTGGCTCAGTTGGTTAAGCGGCTGCCTTCAGCTCAGGTCATGATCCCAGCGTCCTGGGATCGAGTCCCACATCGGGCTCCTTGCTCAGCAGGGAGCCTGCTCCTCCCTCTGCCTCTGCCTGCCTCTCTGTCTGCCTGTGCTCTCTCTCTCTCTCTCTAACTAATAAATAAATAAAATATTAAAAAAAAAAAAATATATATATATATATATATATTGGGGCAGCTGGGTGGCTCAGTGGGTTAAGCCTCTGTCTTCGGCTCAAGTCATGATCTCAGGGTCCTGGGATCGAGCCCCACATCGGACTCTCTGCTCAGCGGAAAGTCTACTTCTCCCTCTGTCTCTCTGCCTGCTTGTGATCTCTGTCAAATAAGTAAATAAATAAAATATTTTTAAAAAATTTTTTTAAAAAGTTAAAAAATATATATATCATAGGGGCACCTGGGTGGCTCAGTTGGTTAGGAGTCTCTTTGTTTTGGCTCACAGACTCTGGGGTTCAAGCTCAGTGGGGAGTCTGCCTGAGATTCTCTCCCTTACCTGCCCCCCTCTACCAATCTCCCCCTAAAATAAATAAATGCTTTTAAAAAAAGAGAGAGAGAGATACAGTATGATAGAGACTTACAAAAAAGAACAAGAAACTTACATAATACATACACATCAAAACATTCAGTTCCCTGTCCCAATGTAGTGTAGTGCCTGGTGGCAGTGCTGATTCTTCATTTATTGAGGTGTCCTCCAGGCATCTAGGCAGAAGTATTCGTGGCATACATGGTAAGGAACTAGGAAAATACAAGCCATCAATAAGGTTACCAGTGGAAAGAAAGTAGGTCCAAACAGTTCAGTGAGACTCTGGACCCCTTATAATATTAGCCCTGGAGATCTGACTCTGCCCTTTGGGCAGACAGACCAAATACTGCCTTAGCAACTCTTTCTTTCATTACCAATTATAAGAGCTTTAAGATTGGGGCACCTGAGTGGCTCAGTGGGTTAAGCCTCTGCCTTCGGCCCAGGTCATGATCTCAGGGTCCTGGGATCGAGCCCCACATCAGGCTCTCCGCTCAGCGGGGAGCCTGCTTCCTCCTCTCTCTCTGCCTTCTTCTCTGCCTACTTGTGATCTCTACCAAGTAAATAAAAAAAATAAAATTAAAAAAAATTTTTTAAAAAAGAGCTTTAAGATTACTAGTTGATCAGAGAGAAATTTTTGAAGGGGGACTCCTAAAAAGGAGATGATAGATTAGTAAATCTTTTTAATGGTAAAAATAAAGATGCTTCCAGTAACTGTAGAGGTCAGTTTTTTCTAAATTACTTGTTGTCCAGACACTCCTTAGCAACTGTTCTTACTAAACTAGAACTTGGTCACATCCATCCATCTCTCGCACATGCCTGAGTGTGCAGTGCGTCCTCTTCAGTGTTACTTCTTCTCAGTGATGTGCACACACCTTCCCTCCCCAATCTTCCATCCCCCACCATTTCGTAGCCCCTGTGAAGCTGTGTGTCATGGTCATCATCATCATTTCAGAGTTGGAGGAGCATTTGAAAAGAAGCACTGATTTACTTTCCAGCCTAAGATAACTCTAAAAGATTATTCTAGCTTCAAGAGTTCCTTCTTCTTGAATGTTCATAGTTAACCCAGATCCCAGCAGCCCCTTTTCTGCCGCCTTTGGGAAAATACCTGACACCCAGGTTAACAGAGTTTTGTGATGGCTTATAAAATATAGGCCAGATAATAATTTGAGGATATTTTCCCATTGAAAAAAAAATTTTTTTAATGGAGTGGCGTTTCCTGATTCTTTTTTGTGGTGGTTCTAAGGAGGTAAAACAAAGTCTAGTGGGTAGAAGTAACAAGGGCACAGATTTTCATTCATTTCAAAAACAAACGAATTTTCAACAGACCTGTTCAAAGATGGAAGACTCCAGATGACTAGATATGTTCAAACCTGCCTGGATAGGTTTTTCAAAGAACAGGTTCAAGTAGCTGAAGGGCTTTCAATCTTAAATCTGTTATTTTATGATTAATATCAGGGTATCAGTTTAGAATACAGTTAGACTCAAGAATTAGGTATAGCCAAGAAGCTTTTTTGGAATTATATCTATAATAAACTTATGTGTTTCTTTCAGATAACAGATAGCACGTTAATCCAACTTTCTATACACTGTCCTCGACTTCAAGTATTGGTAAGTTTGACTTTTTAAAGTTTTATGTGTTCATTGGATTTAATCAAAACCTGCCTCATACTTTCTTCTTGGTGTTTGGCTGCCATTTTGAGAAAACATATTTCTGCAAATTGCCAACTTGCAGAGGACCAAGGGATTATTTATCAGTACTTGGAGACTGAAAAGTGACATGGAGGGTATGACTTCTCCCTCCCACGTGAATTGCACTTCAGCCTGAATAATGTTTAAATTTCAGAGATCCAGGAGATAAGACAGCCCAAAATACAATTTGCTTCACCTTGAGACTAAATGGTCCTGTAAAACAGAACTAATCAAGGCTTTACTAGGGGTGTTTTCTGCTACTCTTCCAGTAACACTGTGGGAAAACATTCTAGTTAACTATTTTGTGTCCAGGCTCATTTTTTGTATGTATTTTATGGTATGTTACTAATTAGAATTGGGACAAGGGGGTTCTGAGTTTCATGTGGAGGAACCAGGGATTTAAGGAAAATTGATAAAGTAAAGAGATTTGTGTGAAGCGATGACCACACCTAACAGGTGTAGGAATCATCTTCAGTTAGTTAACTGTTTGGACATTCCCCTGTACCAGGTATTCAGTATTTGGTCCAAATTCCAGAAGGTTTTGTTCAACAAAAACTTGAGGGGCGCCTGGGTGCCTCAGTGGGTTAAGCCTCTACCTTCGGGTCAGGTCATGATCTCGGGGTCCTGGGATCGAGCCCCGCATTGGGCTCTCTGCTCAGCCGGGAGCCTCCTTCCCCCTCTCTCTCTACTTGTCTCTCTGCCTACTTGTGATCTCTGTCAAATAAACCAATTTTAAAAAAGGTCTTTAAAAAAAAGAAGAACTTGAGCTCCTCTTGTCCCTGTAGAAAAGTATAAATTTATATGTGGGCTTGGATATCATGATCTGTTCATGAACTATTTCATAGTCATTGCATGAATTCACACAGTATATTTAGAATCACACACAGAAGGACGTCTGGGTGGCTCAGTAGGTCAAGCCTCCAGCTCTCGATTTTGGCTCAGGTCATGATCTCAGAGTTGTGAGATTGAGCCCCGCATTGGGCTCCATGCTGGGCATGGAGCCTGCTTCAGATTCTCTCTCTCTCCCTCTGCTCCCCCCTGAAAAAGAATCACACACAGAAACGTCAGTCACCGATAGTCAAAAGCAGAACCCCAGCAACTCTAGTTTGCTTTCTTACTTCACCGAGTAGATCTGGTGATGGCTCCATAGACATCACAATCCAACCCAGAAGGTTTCCTTTCTGCCTGTATACAGGCCGGTGGCTAGAAAAATACTATGAGGTGTTTCAGTGTCCTTCCTTGCTCTATTTGGCTGCAGAGTCTGTCTCACTGTGAGCTGATCACAGACGATGGAATTCGTCACCTGGGGAATGGGGCCTGCGCCCATGACCAGCTGGAGGTGATTGAACTGGACAACTGCCCACTGATCACAGATGCTTCCCTGGAGCACTTGAAGAGTTGTCACAGCCTTGAACGGATAGAACTCTATGACTGCCAGCAGATCACACGGGCTGGGATCAAGAGACTCAGGGTAAACGGCCACATACTCTCCAGCTGTGGTGCTCTCGGCACCTTTCCTTCTTTCTTTTTTTCCCTCCTCCGTTTCCTTTTTGTTTGTTTTTGTTTTAGATGTAGATTTCTGTGATTTGGACATTTAGCAAAGAGAAAAAAAAAATGGAGAGCAAACCTAAGGGTAGATAGTTTTTACCTGTTGTTCCAGCTGGAAATTTAGTGGGAAAATACCCACTGAGAGGAAGAAAGTAGGTCTCCTCCCAGCAGAGTCTCTCCCATAATGTCCAGGGCTTAATAACATGCCCAGAGTTAAAAACACATGCCAGATTCAGGAAAGAAGAAATAACATAAAGAAAGTACTTAGTTAAATGGGATTTAGGAACTTAATTTGTATTTCCTTTCACATCAGACCCATTTGCTGGGGTTCTTTTTTAAGACAACAGATGGATTAAGTAGTTTTTTTTGGTAGGTTTTGTTTTGTTTTTTACGTTTTCTTTTAGCCCCAACCTCCATAGTGAAGAGACCCATGCATGGTCAAATGACTAGAAGATAGGTTGCCAGCAAGGAGGTTATAAAAGGATGAATGAATCTATATGTTAGGTTATTCAGCTCAACAGACATTTATTGGAACATCTGTTTCACACCGGCTGTGGGAAAGGCACTGTGCTCAGTTAGGCCCTTATAACCAGTGTCTGAAAACATCCATGTTGGCCATATGGCATCTGAGTTCATAAAGGAGCACCAAACCTCATCTTGAGTTCCAGTTGGTCTTAGTTCTTCCTCTCCCTTCTGACCGAGAGGACTGAGAGCATAACTGCTCTGGGGAAGCCTTGCAGCCATATTCTTTCTACACCAAAAGAGGAGAACCATAGGCCAACCAGAGCTTCTCCTATAGATGGCCTCCTTACAGAATCTCTTCTAACTCTGAGTCCTCAAGACTTTTTATCTGTTCTTAAATCATCACTTAGCACTTTTCCATTTTAATTTAGCTATTTATGTCTAGACTGTTAAGTTCCCTAAGAGCAGGACCTCTGTGTTGGCCATCTTTGTACTCCCTTATGTAACTAGCACAGTTTCTTGAGTGTGCCAAGAGCTCAGAAACTGTTCATGTAGTAAAAACTGTGTATTGTTAAAAGAGGATAATGGAGTTCTTAAGAAAATATCGGAAGAAACATGTCCACAGTGACATGGAAGGAATCATTTTAAGCTTGTATAGTTTCTTTCAACTTTGGGAATCCAACTAGCAATCCCTTTGGGACAGATTAAGAGATTAGTATGAGGTCTTAACCCCAGTTTTTTTATTAAAAATCAGATAACAAAGTCAGGAGCTATGTAGTCATTTAGAATAACCTGGAATACTAGAAAGTAGAACCCAGGCCTCTCAACATCCTGACTGGTACTCAGGCTCTGCCTTGATTTCATGTTCACTTAGCCCCTTTGTTTTTTTCTGAAAAGCAATGTTGCTCTTTCTGTTGAAGCCCTCTCTCTTAGTAATATTTCTGTCTTGTTTCAGACCCATTTGCCCAATATTAAAGTCCACGCCTACTTCGCACCTGTCACTCCACCCCCATCAGTAGGGGGCAGCAGACAGCGATTCTGCAGATGCTGCATCATCCTATGACAATGGAGGTGGTCAACCTTGGTGAACTGAGTATTTAATGACACTTCTAGAGTTACAATGGAGTCTCCAGTGGAAGCAACCCCAGTGTTCTGGGCAAGGGTTACAAAGTGAGGGCAGCGTCCAGATCCCCAGAGCCGCACATAACATGCATACCCACCCTCACCGCCACCCACTCTAGTTCTGTGACCAGGAGACTGAAGCCCCTGCTGGCTTTATCAAGTGGATTGGTGAAACTTAACCATTCCTGTTGGACATGCCAAGAAGAAAATCATAGGCAAGGCAGAGGGAAGGGGGCATTCCAGCAAACCCAGTGTTACTGCTTCTGCGGTTTCTTCATTTTGTGAAGGGGTTTCTTTGGTGATTTTGGAACAGCACCTGCAGTCCTCCAGGGTGAAGGAAAGCATAGAAAAACAATATATGTTGTATCCAGGGACCAGAAAGAAAATTTCTTCACATCCTATAAATGGTAGCCATCCATCATGAGATGACTACAGAGCTTCTGTGCTTCCTTGTTCCCATGCCAACATGCTGAGCATGCTCACAAAGAAGGCTCATCCATTCCTCCTCCAGTTTTAAGTATTTGGCCCAGAGGTTTCCTAAGTGGTTGCACTGAAATCGCTGTGGTCCAAATGTGATGACTTACTCAGATTGTCACTCTCTGTAGCACACTTGTGCACCTGTCTTTCGTTCTTTGTTGCTCCCTCCTGCACTCTTGCTCAGTCTGTCACCTGTTCATTGTCTGCTTACTCACACTCGATTGTTACTCTTTTGCTGTTGCTGTGTTTACAGTGTGCATTTTGGATGATTAGTTGGGGTTACCAAACATTTTTAAAAGAGACATTATCAATAAATATTTTTTTAATTCTAAATTTTACCATTAGGGGACCCTGCCTGAATCTTTGCCAGTGTGAAGGGAAACTATCACAAAACCGAGAAATGGTACGAGAAGAAATTGAGCTAAACCTGTTTTGATGAAAACAAACTTTGCCTTTTGGTTTCTGTTATACCTTGTGATACTATAATAATACGCATGATATGCCCAGTATTCTCCCTGCACCTCCCATCAGAATCCACTAACTTAATAAGGAGAAAGAAATGCATTATTAGTAAAGAGTGGAATGGCAAATCCCAAAACTGAGCCTGAAAGCACCCCCCGCCACCCAAGGTCAGACATGTCAGATATTCACTGAAATCTAGGTGTGAGCAGCACCATCGCTGATTGGTGTCTGTGAGGTTGTTTTGTTTTAGTAGGAGTGCTGCTGGAGTTGCTGTGCTGTCTAGCTGGTCAGTTTCTCTCTTTTTTCCCCCTGTTCCAGCCTTTCAGGGGTATGAGAATGACCCTAGAAGAGTTAGTCAACTGTATGTCAGTGTTGATGGTGTATCTCAAATGTTGACACCTCGAAGGACCAGAACCATTTCAAAACCTGTCAACACTCTCTCTCTTGTGCTCCAGGATTCCCATGAAAGAAATACAAGGGCAACCAGATGAAGGCTTTGAGAGAAAGCAGGGGGTTCAGTGTCTCTGCCCAGCATGGTCAGCAGAGCTGAAGGCCTATTCAGTGCCCATGATTCAGAGTCAAAGAAGAGGCTTCCTTCCTTCCCCCAAAAAAGTCATAAAGGATGAGGAAACTAAAATCAGTTTCTGAAGTATAAGAAGTAGATTTCTAAAGCCCTTGGTCTTTTAGGACATTCTTGTGCAGTCTGTCATGATCTTAGATCATCTTCTGCATGATCCAGGCTGTTAAAAGACTTGTTATAATGCTGCAGGTGCTGGCTCTCCCAGTGTATGTAAGAATAAAGTAGGACTTACTTCTTCACAAGCAATTCCATGAAAGGATGCTAGGAATCTGTACTGTCCACCATTATTTTGCATGTTAAATTTACTTTAAGTCCTATTTTTTTATTATGGCCTTTTAAAAGCTCAAATTACTTTCATTTTTCATTACTCCTTCCCCTTATCCTCTTTTCAAAATATCATATGAAGAATATACTCAATTTTTTT
>RCUC01158670.1:0-46698 GCA_003697995.1 Taxidea taxus jeffersonii
CTCTCTCTCTGTCTCATAAAAATCTTTAAAAATAAAAAAGAAATTACATTTAATACAACTAACCTATAAAACATCAAAGCTTAGCTTAGCCTACCTTAAATGTGCACAGAACACTTACATTAGCCTATAGTCAGGCAAAATCATTTAACACAAAGCTTATTTTATAATGGAGTTGTCAAATATCATAAAATTTATTGAATGCTATACTGAAAAACAGAATGGTAAGTCTATTGGTTGCTAACCCTTATGACTGCATAGCTGACTGGGAGCTGCAGCTTGCTGCCACTGCCCAGCATCACAAGAGAGTCTCATACCACCTATCACCAGCCACAGAGAAGATCTAAATTTAAACCCTGAAGTATGATTTCTACTGAATGTGTATGTATCACTTTGTACCATCATAAAATTCTAAGACAGAAAAATTGTAAGGTGAGCCATTATAAGTCAGGGGACTGTCTGTACTTAACTTTCTTTTATGTATCCTTATATCCAATAAATTACCAACTCATGCCATTTTTTTTCCTATTGGGTTCCTCCCTTTAGTCTCTTTCCACTATAAGCAATCCTATACCAGTGCTTCTCCAACTTTAATATGCATAGGAACCATTTGAAAATCTTGTTAAAAATGCAGATTCTGGGATGCCTGGGTGGCTCAGTTGGTTAAGCGGCTGCCTTCGGCTCAGGTCATGATCCCAGCGTCCCGGGATGGAGTCCCACATAGGGCTCCTTGCTCAGCAGGGAGCCTGCTCCTCCCTCTGCCTCTGCCTGCCTCTCTGTCTGCCTGTGCTCGCTCTCTCTCTCTAATAAATAAATAAAATCTTAAAAAAAAAATGCAGATTCTGGGGGCGCCTGGGTGGCTCAGTGGGTTAAAGCCTCTGCCTTCGGCTCGGGTCATGGTCTCGGGGTCCTGGGATCGAGCCCCGCATCGGGCTCTCTGCTTGGCGGGGAGCCTGCTTCCTCCTCTCTCTCTCTCTGCCTCTCCGCCTACTTGTAATCTCTGTCAAATAAATAAATAAAATAAAATCTTTAAAAAAAATGCAGATTCTGATTTATTAGGTCATGGGTGGGGCCTGAGATTCTGTACTTCTAACATACTCCCAGGTTCCTGCAAAGCTGCTGGTCCAGGGACCATAACTTTGAGCAGCTCAGATCACTACTTTCTTTTATTCCCTGAGGACTTGCATAGTTTATCCTATGGTATATTTATCTGTTTACATAGTGTTTTATAGTTATTTCATGTATGCATATTTTATTATGCTTTCCTAAAAAAGGACTCTGACATATTCAAGAAACAAGATCATGATTCCTTTTTTTGGAACAAGAGCAACATATTGTGCGTATTCAATGCCTGTTGATTGTAAAATGCTTGTGCAGAAAATATAACAATCACTTCTTGATTAAGAAGTTGAAGTAGGTTTATGGATTACTTTCATCAACTTTTTAAAAAGCATTTCATTGCTAATCAACCTTATCACCATGTAAGACAGAAAAGAAACTTAAAACAGCTTTCTATTCATAGTTAAGAAAGCAAATTGTTAGTTAAGTTAGACTGTGAATTACTGGTTATAGATTTATTCTTTCTCCATCAGCGAAGGATTAAATACATTTAAAACAAAAACTAGAAGCCCAGGCAGCAAAAGAAAAAATAAATTGGCTTTATTAAAATTAAAAACTTTTATGTATCAAAGGACATCATCAAGAGAGTGTAAAGACGGGGGAGGAGGGGCGCAGCGGGAGCGGCAGAGGCAGAGGGACAAGCCGACTCTGCCAAGGGCAGAGCCAGATGCAGGACTCCATATCATGACCCTGAAATCAGGAGCTAAGCTAAAATAAAGAGTCAGGTGCTTAACTGACTGAGCCACCCAAATGCCCCCTAGGGGGTGGGGAGTAAAAAGACAACCCAAAAATGGGAGAAAATATTTGCAAATCATCCCTGTGGTATGGATTTAATGTACAGAATATATAAAGATCTCCCACAACCAACAACAAAAAACCAAAACAACCCAATTAAAAAATAGCCAAAGGGCTTAAACAGATATTTCTCCAAAGAAGATAAACAAATGTCCAAGAAGCACATTAAAAGATGCTCAACATTACTAGTCATTAGGCAAATGCAAACCAAAACCACAATGAGACAGCACTTCATACCAACTACAATGGCTATAATTTAAAAAATGGGAGATAAGTGTGGGTGAACATATGGAGAAACCCTTGTAATGTTGCTGTTGTTTTAATGTTTACTGTGGTAAAGTCTGGCAGTTCCTCCAAAAGGTAAACCATTTAACCTAGCAAGAATTACCATATAACCTAGCAATTCCACTCCCAGGTGTATTATAACCAAAAGAATTAAAAACAGGGACTCAAACAGCTCTTTGTACACTGAAGTTCATAGCTACTTATAATAAAAAATGGGAACAGGCCAAATGCCCATCAATAATAGAATGGATAAACAAAATGTGGCATATACATACAATGGAATATTATTCAGTCATAAAAGAATGATGTACTGATATTTACTACCACGGGATTAACCCGAAGACATTATGCTAAGTGAAATATACCACAAACAAAAGGATAAATATTGTATTATTCCACTTATATGAAATATCTAGACTTGATAAATTCATAGAGACAAAACCTAGATTTAGAAGTTAACGGGTTGGGAGAGAGGAGCAGCAAGCAGTACTGCTTAATGGATCCAGAGTTTCTTTTGGGAGAGATGAAAAATTTTGGAAATACATAGTGGTGATGGTTACACACTGTGAGTTTAATTAATGCCACCAAATTATACATGTAAAAATGGTTAAAATGGCAAATTTTATATGTACTGTATCACAAGCTAAAAAATGAAACCGGAAAAAAAGAGAAACATTTTTTATTACAGCCCTGAGTTCAAGTTTCTGACTATTTGTAAGCTATGTGATGTTAAGCAAGTTATTTAATTTTCCCAGCTTCAATCCATCCATAAAATAGAGATGTTATCCAACTTCCAGAGTTGTTGAAGACTAAATGAGAAAATAATCACTTAGCACAACACTTCTTACATAACAAATACTGGGTAAATGGTAGTTAATATTACCCAAAAACCACCATTAATCGAGTAGGTAGACTATAAGGTTGCTATAAATGGATACCCGAAAAAATTCCATGATATTCTCACAACATTCTGAAATAAAGAAATGAATGCACAGCAGTCAGTTATCCTGCTGTAAACCTGCAAACTTATGCCCACCAAGGGTTAGTCCTCTTGGGATATTACTGAACCTAAGAATAAATGATAAACCCAGAAAATAAGAACCTACTTTGTACATTATTGTGTTCATTAGAGACGTGAACAAAATAAAAAAAGAAGATAGTTAGCTCTCTTCAATTAATCTCATTTTACTGTTTTCCCCACATATTTATTTATTTACTTAAGATTTTATTTATTTATTTGACAGAGAGAGACACAGCAAGATAGGAAACAGAAGCAGGGGGAGTGGGAGAGGGAGAAGCAGGCTTCCCGCTGAGCAGAGAGCATGTTTCCAGCACCCTGGGATCAGGACCTGAGCTGAAGGCAGAAGCTTAACGACTGAGCCACCCAGGTGCCCTGTCACGTATTTATTTTTAAAATCATGACATTTAATTCATTAGCCAATGCCACGGACTAACATAAAGCCTTGTCCAAAGGCCCTCAATTCCAACCCCAGCATCACAATATCACTATAATAAGGCAGAGAACCACACAGAATTTGCTGTTTAAAAAATGTTCTAGGAGCATGGAAGCTTGGAGTGAACTGCTAAATAACTGCATATAATGTATATAATATAGTTGTCTTAATGAAAATTAGGCATTTAAAAAACAGTCAAACTAGCTGAAACTCACAAACAATTCTAGGCAAGGTATGCCAGAGGAAAATACTACAAATGATTCCAAAATAACATGTAACACAAATCTTATAATGTAAATTAAGCAATTTCCGTATCCTACAGTCTTTTGCAAAAATTTCCCAAATTCTTTCAAAGAAGTAAATCACCAAGTAAGGAAGTTTTTCCTCATGTACCACAATTAACTTGCATACA
This sequence comes from Taxidea taxus jeffersonii, assembly GCA_003697995.1. Taxonomy (NCBI): domain Eukaryota; kingdom Metazoa; phylum Chordata; class Mammalia; order Carnivora; family Mustelidae; genus Taxidea; species Taxidea taxus. The sequence continues at coordinate 4,063 of RCUC01158670.1, forward strand.
TAAGAGACTTAGATCCAGAGAGAAAGGGAAAGTACAGTATCTCAAATGGCCAAAAAGGTTTTTAAAAAAGTCATTTTTTTTTTTACTAAGACTAGCTAATCCTCAAGAGTCAAATCAATCTAAAATGGTGAGATTCCACATTACACTCAATAATATTGTGAATGTAATTAAAAAGGTCATGAAAAGTATCAGAAGACTTTACTTTTACTTCATGTTGATAAAAGAATTTTTCATAACCCAAACATTCTTATTAAAACTGTGAACCATTGTGTTTGAAAAGCGAATGATCTGTGCCAACACCCTTAGGAAAAATAGTTTTTCTCTTTTCAACAAAAACCTACTAATATAAGCAAAAACTAATGTGTTAACCTGAAACACTCACCTGAGCTAATTCCTTTAAACCACAATTAACTCTTAACTATCAAGACAATAATGACGAATAAAGGCTTCCACGATTAAATTCCGGAAACAATCCTTTTATCCCACACAGCTCCTTCCTCCATCCCAGTTACATGAGGCCCATACTTCCTCTTCAGGAGAAAATAAGGAGGTTTGATAGTTGGTGTTTCTTTTTTCTAAACTTTACTTTGGAAAGGTACAGCACAGCTTCAAGTCCAGAGATCTCAGTTCTCAAGGAAACTGATACTAGGGCTATCTAACTAGACACCACTGGCAATAAATTACCAGAAGCTAAGACTTCATGCTTTTAAAGACCCATGCTAATAATGCCTGGCTGGTCATAAGTCACATTACCAAAAGGCTTAAAGAAATTGGTTCAAGTTCATTACCAAGAAGGGAAAGACGTTTATTAAAAATTTTGAGAGAAAAAAATTAAATGTAATTGAAACTAAACGCTATCTATAGCACGTACTAATATAATTTGGTACCATTAATGATCACCTCAGTTGCAGGCAGAATCACTGTGATCCCCTCCAGAGCTGTTTTAAAATCATACCCTTTTTATCTCCTGCTTTGTTATCATCAAGGATCTCATTGTTAATGTGCCACCAAATAATAATGTTATGACATGAAATGCACTATTCAGTAGCATTTGCACATACAAGTTTTTTTCAAGACACACTTCACTGACCTCTCAAACTATCTGCCCAGGATTTAATCATACAGGAAACCCACAGATTTTAATGAGGTGGCATGGCAAAATATCATGTAATTCAGGAAATTCATCAGCCAAATGTTAGGTATACACAGTTTACAAGTGGAGTTCAAGGGAGAGGGCAAGCAACTGGTCTAAAGCTAGTGTCAGAAAAAGTTGTAGACCCTCTCATCCCCAAACGACTTAGTTTAGGAACTTATAATACGCCCCACATTCTGAGACATCTAACAGAAAGCTGGAACAAAACCAACACAGTCATCTTTGCTATTCCTAGCTGTTTCTTCTTTCACTAAACGTTCTGCCCTCTACACAAGCTATAGAATGGACTCAGGCAACGATCATTTAAGTAAAGGTAGAATTAATTTTATTATTACACTGCTATACTACAATGCCGACTGAATAAAAAAGCTCGCCTCAGCAAACCATTTACAATAAATCAGAAGTGCGTTCCGTGTTAGAAAACTTTTAAAGTACTGATCCTACTAGGCTAAGTCGGACTCCTGTATTTGTGCTTTTATCGTACATATTTTCCTTTACGTAAGGCAGATAGGAATTTGACTAGCCCACCCCGACAGCAAACTGGCCCAGCACCCGCATGCTGTAGCAAGAAGCCACGTTTTCCTCGGGCGGACTGTTTCCCAACCCCTCCTTAAAATAATGCGTGTGGCCACTTGAGACTTCCTCAGCCAAGCTCCAGAAACTTGCAGGTTTAAATGGCCAAACTGGAACCAACCAGGGCAGCTGTCATCTGAAACTCAGGAAAGCTGAGACCAGCCAACTCTGCTGAACGAGGAAGGGTGCGGAGAGATGTGGCGGGGCCCGTCGGAGGGAATGCATTAGGCTCCCCTCCCCAACCTCCCCCCCATCAATTCGCTTTTCTGCAACCCCAGCGCCGCCATCCTGTTCCTGAATAATTAAACGGGCTGGGGAGGGAGTGAGGTGGCCAAGAAAGGCAGTTTCTAGTCCGAGTTTCCCGAGCCGAAGCGGTGGGGTCTAGAGGCCGAGGGCTACATCCCCAGAGTGCGAAGGACTTTCCTCAGGGGCCGGGAGGGCAGGGGGTGACCCCGCGGCCCGCGGGGCGGCCGGAAGCGGAGCGCAGGGAGTGACGCGGAGGAGGGGATGACAAAGGGGCGCGGGGGCCCCGGCCGCGCGGACCGCGAGCCCGCAGGGGCCGGGACAGGTGGCCGGGCCTGGCCGGGAACAATGGGGGGCTGAGGCTGCCCCCTGGCGCTCACCTACCTCCGGTGCCCTCCGAGTTCTCGTTGAGGCTGCCCGAGGAGTCGTGCTGGGCGCCCACACACCCGCCCATGGGGGCCCCCGGCGCCTCGTCCGCCACCTCCGGGCGCTCGTCCGGCCCGCCGCCGCTTCTGCCTCCTCAAGCGCCGCCGCCGCCACCGAGCCCCGGACAGGCGCGGCGCTCCGCTCGCCCGCCGCGGCCCAGCCTCCGCCCCCCTCGCCGCTCCACCCACCGCCTTGGCTCGGCCCCTTCCTCCGCGCCCACTTCTACCTCAGCCCCCCGGCCGCAAGCCCGGCAGGCCTGGCCCGCGCGCCGCCCTCGCCTCCGGCTCGGCCCCGCCAGGCCAGGGTTGGCCCATCCCGGGCTGGCCGCAGCGCCCGCCTCGCCCCCTCACACCTCCGCACACCGGCGTCCAGGCGAGCCCCACACCGGCGCCGCCCGTCCGCCAGACCCCATCGGCCCCCGCCCCGCGGCGCCGCCCTCCGCAACCGCGGCCTGGGCTCCGTGGGGCCAGCCCGGAACGGCCTGCGGGGGCGGGGCCGCGGGAGGCCGCGCTCTGATTGGCTGCAGGATGGGGCCGCGAGCGGAGAGCTTGGGCGGTGGGGAGGAGAGGGGAGGGGAGCTCTGAGCCCGAGGAGCGGAGGCGAAGCGGGGATCCGTCCGGGGGAAGAGGCAGGGAAAGGAGGCGAGGAGGGATAGGCAAAGAAGAAAAGAAAGGGAAGAAGGGAGAGCCAGCAGGAAAGGAGGAACAAAAGTGAGAAAGGAGAAGCGGAGAGGGGTGAAATCGAGTTTGTGGCTCCTCCTCGGGCGTCAGCCCTTTCTCTTTCTCGTGGAAGCGGGTCGGAGGGGGCACTGAGTAGTCAAAGAAGCCTCGCAGGCAGGGACGGGGCTGGTTCCCAAATAACTGGCGGAGGTGGGTAGGAGGTCCTGCCTGAATGAAGGCTGAGATCCCAGAACCTTTGAGGTTTGTGTAGAATTCAGTGGCTGGGTACGCAGAGTCTGGGCTTCCCCTTGCCTGCCCCGCTCTCAAGCCCCCACTCCCAAATCACTGTGCCCCATTATTAGACGTAGAGGCGGTCATTGTGGTTGCAAACTGGACTCGGATTACAGAGGCGAGGCATTCCATGGAGAGATAAGCGCGGACGGTAGTTCTGAGGGCGTGGGTTCATTTCATCTTCACGGGATTGATTATTCAGATACAATGCTACTTCTCAAGATCCTCCCTTTAGGTATCTTAAATCGTCTTTAGAACAAAATGAAGTATAAAAAAAATAAAATACCCTTCCTTTTCTAAACTGGAATTCGGTACATGGACCACGCCCGACATTCTTGGCGGTCGCTATCCTAATCTAAGCCAAATTGTTAATGGTCCCTTCAGAATTGTGTTCTGCTATGATGGCTTAAAATTTTTATCAGCCTGCTTGGGCCTTTATAAAGCTTATTTCTGCCCAAACTGTTTTAACTATCTGCTCCATTTTTATATCAGACTTTCTTTTTTTAACATCCTGGGTCGGCTTTTGCTTAGCATTAAAAACATTTTAAGTGAAATACCTAAGAAAGAGAGTCTGCAGCTTGGAATTTGCATTTAAATGTATTTTCATACACTGCTGGTGGGAGTGTAAATTGGTTCAATCTTTTTGCAAAGTAATTTGGAAACAAGGATCAAGAACCTTAAAAATGTTCATACCCTTTGACTTGGCATTATCTCACACATGGGTATCTAGCTCACAGAAATAGTTCAAAAGGCAAAGAAAGATTTCTGTCCTTGTATTTATTTGATAATCAGATACAAATGAGGGTTTGACAAAATCTATGCTTATATAAAAACACAGAAATGTCTGGTGAGAAATAGAAATCTGCTATATGAAATTTATACTGGCAAATTAGTGTTGTCCTGGGTAGTCATGAAAATTCAAAAAAGCTTCTATACAATCATGTTTTTATGAGTTTTTAGAGGTTGCGTTGACGTTCAGGTACTGTGTCACAAAGCCCTCTTCTATCTGATCATTCTCAGCTGAGTCTTCACTTGGCAGACAGACATCACTTCATCACTTCCCTGGAGGAGAGAAGCTGCATGTTGAATATCTTCAAAGGGATTGCTTTGTCCTGAATTTTGCTCTAGAAACTGCAGAAACCAAGACTTTCACAATGCCTATTAAACAGATGATAGGCACCCAAGTGATGAGTGTTTCTGATGAGCACTAAGGAGTTGCCCTAGGAAGAGAGAGCCATGTCACCAGGAGACTTTCAGTTATGAGAATTCTCCATCTTGCTTCTAAGAACAGAATCACAAGTCCCCAGGAGAGAAAGTCAGGTGGCAATTAAGGGCCCCAGCTCTGCTATCAACTTCCTGGGTTGGAATCTGGCTTCCATTCTATACTAGCTACATGACCTTGAATTTCTATATAGCTCAATTTCCTCACCTGTAAAACTGGGCCAGTAACAATGCTCTAAACTCTGTGGGGGCTCTTTATTAACTCTCCACTACTTCATGTCTAACATCACCTATTTAAACTTAATGCATGGCTCAACCCACTTAAGACCTTCTATAGATAACAGTGTCTTCTTTGTGCACCCGTGTATGTGTGTATGTATGTGTTTCTCTATTTTTAATAATGTCTTTATTGAGTTAGAATTCATATACCGGGGTGCCTGGGTGGCTCAGTGGATTAAGCCGCTGCCTTCGGCTCAGGTCATGATCTCAGGGTCCTGGGATCGAGCCCCGCATCAGGCTCCGCTCAGCGGGGAGCCTGCTTCCCCTCTCTCTCTGCTTCCTTGTGATCTCTCTGTCAAATAAATAAAGAAAATCTTTAAAAAAAATAAAAGAATTCATATGCCATATATTTCATCAATATAAAGTCCATAATTCAAATTGGTATAGCCACTATGGACAACAGTATGAAGGTTCCTCACAAAGTTAAAAACAGAACTACCATATGATCCAAGAATTCCAATTCTGGGTATTTGTCCAAAGAAAATGAAAACATTTGGAACACCTGGGTGGCTCAGTCGGTTAAGCATCTGCCTTCAGCTCAGGTCATGATCCCGGGGTCCTGGGATTGGGCCCTGTGTTGGGCTCCTTGCTCAGCGGGGAGTCTTCTTCTCCCTCTACCTCTGTGTTTGCTCTCTCTTTCAAATAAATCTTTAAAAAAGAAAAGAAAATGAAAACATTAACTTAAAAAAAGGTATGTACCCCCATGTTTATTACAGCATTATTTACAATAGCCAAGACGGGGAAACAAGTGCCCATCAGTAGATGAATGGATAAAGAAAATGTGACAGATGGATAAATAGATACACACAGTCACACAATGGAATATTATTCAGCCATGAAAAAGAATGAACTCTTGCCATTTGTGACAACATGGATGGACCCAGAGGACACTAATCTAAGTGAAATAAGTCAAACAGAGAAAGAGAAATACCTTATGATCTCACTTTTAAGTGGGACTTAAAACAACAATAAAGACAAAACCACTTCAAGACCATAGATACAGAGACTGATTGGTGGTTGCCAGAGGTGTGTGTGCGGGGGGGGGGGGGGGGAGAAGAATAGGTGAAGGGTTGAAATGTACAAACTTCCAGTTATGAAATAAGTCATGGAGTTGTAATGTACAGCACAATGACTATAGTGAATACTATATTGCATATTTGAAAGTTTTTGAGGGAATAAATCTTGAAAGTTTTTAAGATTTTATTTATCTATTTGACAGAGAGAGACACAGCAAGAGAGGAAACATAAGCGGGGTGGCAGGGGGGAGTTGGAGAAGGAGAGGCAGGCCTCTTGCCGAGCAGGGAGACTGACACAGGGCTTGATCCCAGGACTCTGGGATCATGACCTGAGAAGAAGGCAGATGCCCAATGACTGAGCCACCCAGGCACCCCAAAATCTTGAAAGTTTTCATTACAGGAAAAAAATTTTATAACCATGTATGGTGATGATTGTCAATTAGACTTATTACGATCATTTTGCAAAATATACAAATATTGAATGACTATGTTGTATACCTGAAACTAACAGATTGTTATATGACAATTATACCTTGATTAAAATAAAAATGAAGTGTACAATTCAATGGGTTTTAGAATATTTACATTCAATTTTAGAATATTTTCATCACCTCAAAAAGAAACCCCATACCTATTAGCAGTCACTCCCCATTTGCCCCAACTCACAGCCCCAGCTCAGGCAACACTAATCAACTTCTTGTCTCTATATTTTATCTATTCTGGACATTTCATGTAAATGGAATCATATTAGGTCTCTCGTGGCTGATTTCATTTATGTAGCATAATGTTTTCAAGGTTCATCCATATTGTTTATTGTATCGGTACTTCATTCTTACTTCTGGCTGATTAATTTTCTATTGTGTGGATATAGCACATTGCATTTATCAGTTGATGAGCATTTAGGTAGTTTCTGTTTTGAGGGCATTATGAATAAAGCTGCTATGAACATTCCCGTACAAGTTTTTGTGTGGACATATGTTTTCAATTGTTCTGAGTATATACCTATGAGTGGAATTGCTTGGGCCTATGGTAACTCTATGTTTAACTTTCTGAGGAATTGACAAAGTATTTTACAAAATGTCTGTACCATTTTACATTCCCACCAGCAACTTATAAGGAAATGTGAAAGATACAGCTGTTTTTGATATGTAGGATATTTTTGACTTGTACTTTCTTTCTTTTTAAGATTTTATTTATTTTTTTGACAGAGAGAGATCACGAGTAGGCAGAGGCAAGCAGAGAGGCAGGCAGAGAGAAAGGGGGAAGCAGGCTCCCCACCCAGCAGAGAGCCCGATGTGGGGCTTGATCTCAGAACCCTGAGACCACGACCTGAGCCAAAGGCAGAGGCTCAACCCACTGAACCACCCAGGCACCCCTTGACTTGTACTTTCTAATGACCAATAATGTTGAATGCCTTTTTATGTACTTATTGACCATGTGCATACCAGTTTTTGGAAAAATGTTTACTCACTTTGCACATTTTAAAATAGTATTATCTCGGGACGCCTGGGTGGCTCAGTTGGTTAAGCAGCTGCCTTCGGCTCAGGTCATGATCCCAGCGTCCTGGGATCGAGTCCCACATCAGGGTCCTAGCTCAGCAGGGAGTCTGCTTCTCCCTCTGCCTGCCTGTCTGCCTGTGGTCGTTCGCTCTCTCTCCCTCTCTCTCTGACAAATAAATAAAATCTTTTAAAAAAGAAGTATTATCTCTTTATATTGAGTTGTAAATGTTCTTTCTATATTCTGACTACAAATCCCTTAGCAGATATGTGATTTGCAAAGATTTTCTCCCAGTAGTGTCCTTTGAAGCATGACAGTTTTCAATTTTCATAAAGTTCATTTCCCGCCCCCCCTTTTTTTTGTTTACTTGTGCTTTGGGGCTCATGTCTAAGAAAACACTGCCTAACACAAAGTCATGAAGATCTATACCTTTTTTCCTCTAAGAATTTGATAGTTTCCTATCAAATAGATAGATTTAGGTCCTTAACCCACTTTGAGTTAATTTTTTAGTATGGTGTGAGGTAGGGGTCCAATTTCATTCTTTTGCATGTGGATTTCCAGTGTTCCACCATTTGTTGAAAAGACCATTCTATTCCCCATTGAATTGTCTTGGCATTCCTGTTAACCATAAATGTATCAGTTTATTTCTATACTCAATTCTATTCCATTAGTCTTTTTTTTTTTTCCTGAGGTCAGGATTGTTTGTTTGTAAGAAAGCACTATGCTCCATATGGGGCCATGTATCCTGAAGGAGTTGCACTAGAGAAGCTCTCTGTACTGCAGGAAGTAGACAAGGGACAGGCTCACATATCTCAGAGGCCGGGCCCTGGAGAAGCCACTCAAGCTGAGGAAGCCTACTGAGTGAGCTGCTGGGAATTGTTCCTGCAATGTCTCTCCAGTGCCCTCTACTGTCAAAGCCAAACATGTGCCAACTGACAAAGGCACAATATTTAAAGGGCCCATATCTATTTTCACAGAGCAGGCAATGAAGAGTGAATTTGGATCTGAGACGCAATAATTTAATAACCAGCACAATTTTCTACCTGAAAATTTAAAAACCTTATATTTAACAATGATCGAGTATAAGGGAATTACTGAAATTACAGAATTGCTGCGTATCAGAATCTATGGGATATATGTAGACATATATTCCAAGGAAAATTCATATATCCAAGAAAAATTCATATTCCTAAAGCCTACATTGATAAAATTAAATAAATTGAATTAAATTAAAATGAATTAAATTTCCAGTTTAAGTTAGAGAAAGAACAAAAGAAACCACAAGGATGGGGTGCCTGGGTGGTGCAGTTGATTGAACATCTGACTTGGTTTTCAGCTCAAGTCCTGATCTCAGGGTTGTGAAATCAAGCCATGTGTAAGGCTCCACACTAAGCCAGAGTCTGCTTGAGTTTCTCTCTTGCTCTCCCACTGCTCCTCACCTCCCATGCACTCTCTCTCAACTAAATAAATACTTTAAAAAAGAGAAAGAAACCACAAGGAAGAACATAATAAAGAAAAAAGCAGTAAATAATAACTAGAAAACAGGAGATAAAATAAAGCTAGAGAATCAGTAACACTATCTCAAGCAGTACAAGAATTCTGCAAGGAGGGACACCTGGGTGGCTCAGTTGGTTAAGCGGCTGCCTTCAGCTCAGGTCATGATCCCAGCATCCTGGGATCGAGTCCCGCATCGGGCTCCTTGCTCGGCAGGGAGCCTGCTTCTCTCTCTGCCTCTGCCTGCCACTCTGTCTGCCTGTGCTCACTCTCTCTGAAAAATAAATAAATAAAGTCTTAAAAAAAAAAAAAAGAATTCTGCAAGGTATAGCATATAAAATCAACATACAAAAATTAATAGCTTTTTAAAATTTTTTTATTTTTATTTTTTTAAGATTTTGTTTATTTAGGGACGCCTGGGTGGCTCAGTTGGTTAAGCGGCTGCCTTCGGCTCAGGTCATGATCCCAGCGTCCTGGGATCGAGTCCCACATCGGGCTCCTTGCTCAGCAGGGAGCCTGCTTCTCCCTCTGCCTCTGCCTGCCTCTCTGTCTGCCTGTGCTTGCTCTCTCTCTCTCTCTCTAACAAATAAATAAATAAATAAATCTCTAAAAAAAAAAAAAAAAGATTTTGTTTATTTATTTGAGAGAGACCACAAGTAGGCAGAGAGACAGGCAGAGAGAGAGGGGGAAGCAGGCTCCCCGCTGAGAAGAGAGCTCCATCCCAGGACCCTGGGGTCATGACCCGAGCTGAAGGCAGAGGCTTTAACACACTGAGCCACCCAGGTACCCCAATAGCTTTCTTTTAAAAAAAGATTTTATTTCTGTATTTATTTATTATTTATTTATTTTAGAGAGCGAACAGATGTACATGACTGGGGAGAGGAGCAGAAGGGGATGGAGAGAAAATCTCAAGCAGACTCTACACTGAACATGGAGTCCTGACATGGGGCTGCATTTCATGACCCCGAGACCATGACCTGAGCCATAACCAAGGGCCAGACACTTAACTGCCTGGGCCACACAGGTGCCCCTTAATAGTTATCATACACACAATAATCAACTAGTGGATAACACTTTAGTAAAAAGAACTATTTATAATAGCAACAATGAAGATAAAACAGAGTCTTAAGCATAAAAGATGAAACCAGATAACCAGACAAGGACTAGATGAAAACATGGGTGAATTTTTCTATAATCTGGATATAGGGAAAGGCTTTACAACTGTGTCTTAAAATCAAGATGTAATATTTGAAAAATGATTCATTTGATTACATAAAAATAAAAACATTTACTTGACCAAAACCACCACGAGCAAAAAAGCTAAAAGGTAAATGACCAACAAGCAGAAAATATTTGTAATTTACATCACAGATAAAGGAGGAATATCTCTAATACACAAAGAACTTCTAAGAATCTGAGGAAAGAAGACAAAAAGACATCCTATGGAAAATTTGGCAAAAGACATGATCACACAACGTATCCACACACAAGATACCAAAATGACCATTAAACACGTGAAAATATGTTTAACAATCATAATAAAAGAAATAAAATGAACTTTAGAATTGTATGTTAAGAAATAAACCATTTTATTTGTGGTTAATTGATTTTCCACAAAGGTGCCAAAATAATTTGATGGGGAAAGAATAGTCTTTTCAAGGAATGGTTCTAGGACAAATGGATATCCACATGCAAAAGAATGAAGTTAGACTTCTGCCTCATATCATACATAAAAATTAAACTAAAAATGAACCAGACCTAAATGCAAGAGCTAAAACCACAAAACTCTTAGAAGAAAATATAAGGGTGAATCCTTATGACCCAGGGTGAGACAATTATTTAAGTATAAGGCCAAAAGCACAAATCAAAAAAGAAAAAAATAGATACACTGGATTTCTAGTTCTGGTGAAAGGGTGACATTTCCATTCAAAACAGATTCCTGGAAGTTTATTGATACTGAAGGCAAGAAGCAGTAGAAGCAGTATGACAGAGAGTTTTTTTTTTTCTTAAGATTTTATTTTTTTTATTTATTTGACAGACAGAAATCACAAGTAGGCAGAGAGGCAGGCACAGAGAGAGGGAGAGGCAGGCTCCCCGCCGAGCAGAGAGCCCGATGTGGGGCTCGATCCCAGGACCCCAGGATCATGACCTGAGCCGAAGGCAGAGGCTTTAACCCACTGAGCCACCCAGGCGTCCCTGACAGAGAGTTTTTGCTGGACTTCCAGAAGTTATGCCAGTCTGAAACCAGAGGGCCTGCCTCCCATCAGTGATGTGGTTCTTGATAAAATCAACCAACCCAAATTGCCAGTGTGATCTCTGGATCCTTGGATTTTGCCTGGAGGACCAGACTTTACTCCAGCCTTTGCAGATTTTGGAAGGCAAAAACCCCTGGTGGAAGAGGTGTACCTGTAAGTGCAAGTCCCCTACAACCCACTTAGTTAGAAACTGTCATAGACTGTATGACATCTTGTCTAATGGCAAGAAAGGGGCTTTTTTTGGTTGAAACTGAAACTTTTGTGCTGAAAACACCACCATCAAGAAAGTGAAAGGACAACACACAGATGCGAGAAAATATGTGCAAATACATATGTGATAAAGGTTTAATATCCACAATATATAAAGAAATACCACAACTCAGTAACAAAAAGACAACACAATAAATGTCAAAGATTTCACACTTGAATAGATTTGATTTGAATAGAAATTTCTCCAAAGAAGATATATGGGGGACCAACAGCATATGAAAAATTACTGAACGTCATTAGTTGTTAGAGAAATACAAATCAAAACCACAATGAGATACCATTTCACATCTACTAGACTGACTAAAATAAAAAAGACAGACAGTAACAAGTATTGGTAAGGATATGGAGAAACTGAACCCTCATACATTGTTGTAACAATGCAAAATGGTGCAGGTTCTTTGGAAAATTCTGGTAGTTCCTCAAAAAGTTGAACATATTATTACCATATGACCCAACAATTCCTCTCCTAGGTATATACTCAAAACAACTGAAAAGATGCATCCACACGAAAACTTCTACATGAATGTTCACAGCAACTTTATTCAATAACCCACAGTAGAAAGAACTTAACTGTCCATGAACTGATGAAGGAATAAATAAAACATGGTATATCCATATATCAGTAGAACATTATTCAGCCATATAAAAGAAACATATGCTGTATACTACAACATGAATGAACCTTGAAGATACCCTAAGTGAAAAAAGCTAGTCAAAAAGACCACCTATTAGGGGCACCTGTGTGGCTCAGTGGGTTAAAGCCTCTGCCTTCAGCTCAGGTCATGATCCCGAGGTCCCGGGATCTGCTCAGCGGGGAGCCTGCTTCCCCGCCTCTCTCTGCCTGCCTCTCTGCCTACTTGTGATCTCTGTCAAATAAATAAATAAAAATCTTTAAAACAAAAATACCACCTATTGGATGATTCCTTTATTTGAAATGTATAGAATAGGTAATCTCTAAAGACAGATAGTAGATTAGTGGTTGCCTAGGGCTTGGGGGAGGGGAGACTTGACTTCTAACAGACATGGGTTTTCTTTTTGGGGGTGATGAAAACATTCTAAAGTCAGATTATGATGATGATTACACAACTCTGTAAAGCTACTATTAAACATTGAGTCCTATCCTTTACATGGGTGAATATTATGATATACAGTTGACCCTTGAACCGCATGGGAGTTAAAGGCGCTGATCCCTGTGTGGTCAAAAATCCACTTAGAACTTTTGACTTTCCCAGAACTTAACTACTAATAGCCTACTGTTGACAACAAGCTTTACTGATAACATAAGCAGCCTATTAACAAATATTTTTATGTAATGCCTACTGTATTCTTACAATAAAATAAGCAAGAGGAAAAAATATTATTAAGAAAATATAAAATTAAGGAGAGGCACCTAGCTGGTTCAGTTGGTGGAGCACATGACTCTTGATCTCAGGGTTGCAAGTCTGAGCCCCACATTGGGTATAGAGATTACTTTAAAAAGAAGAAGAAGAAGAAGAAAATCATCAGAAAGAGAAAATATAGTACAGTGCTGTAAAAATTTGCATGTAAGTGGACCCATGCAAGTAAAGTCAGCTGTATAAATTATCTCTCTGTGAAACGGTTTTTTAAAAAAACACACTGAGGTACCATTCCTCACTCACCAGCCTGACAAAAATTCAACATATTGATAATTCACTCTGTTGGTAAGGTTTTGTGGAAACAGACACTCTCGTATGTTGTTGGTGGGAATGCAAAACAGTTCAACCACTGTAGAAGAGAATACAGCCATATCTAACAATATCCGGTATGCCCTTCCTCTAGAACCCAACACACACACACTCTTGGTGGTTTTCCTTGAAGACGTATCTCCAAGAGTAGTGAAATACGTACATGGAAAGTTTACCTTTGCCACATTATTTGTAACTGCAAAATACGTAAAATGATCCTTGCTCAGCGGGGAGCCTGCTTCTCTCTCTGCCTCTACCTGCCTCTCTGCCTACTTGTGCTTTCTCTCTGACAAAAAAATAAAATCTTTAGAATACACTGGGCATGGGGACTGAAGTAGAAGAAATATGGAAAGAGTGGCTTTCTTTCCCTATACTTTTTGCGTGGTTTTTCTTTGGGAAGCAAACTAATGTTTTATATACTCAAAGAATGACATTAAGTCAACAAGAACAAGGAGACCACAAACACCAAAACTGAAAGCAAACCAAAACAAATGAACTCAGTAGCATTTCCAATGAATAATAAAATCACAAAAAGGAAGAGAAGAACTGATTCAGGTGACTTATATATACACCATTTGTGTATTTGTCCTCAGTTTTGGTCAAGGTTGGGGTTGTGGAAGAAATTGCAAACAAATCCTGAATTCTTTTTTTTATTAGATTTGATTTGAATACTGATATGAGCAAAATAATTCAGAAACTGTCTTATATTATAAGATTGAGCAAATGAGTAGAAATTTCAATATTGTTGGAGCCATTGTTCTCATTGTGGATAAAGAGAGATAAAATCAGGATGGGATACCCAGATAAAGATGTTCTTTGGACTATTCTTGAATTTTTTGATATGTTTGAAATTATTTCCAAGTAAGTTATGCATTCCCATGTGTCTTCAGTTCGGTAGAGGCCGGCTGATTTCAGTCAGGGTCAACAGGACTTTGTTCCAGGTGGAAGGTTGAGTCAAGGCCAGCCTCAGATGTGGGTCATTGCCTTTGGAGCCATATGTTAGACAGGGTATGTTCTTCTCATGGCTAAGTCAGTGGTGCAAGAAGACACAGCCAACTGCCCAAACACAGGTTGAGATCTTGGCTTGTAGCACATCTCCCAACATCCCATTGGCCAAGGCAAGTTACATGGCCAAGCCTAAAGTCAAGGAGTGGAGAAGTCCACTCTGACCCTAGTGAGAGAAAGTGAAAAATCCCAGGCAAAAGGAGTGGGTGTGGGGAGGGGTGGACACTGGAGGCCAAAATTAATTTAAACTTTCACAGGTGGCCAACATAAATACATGGTAACTAGTTAGAAAAATACTTGTTAAAGTATAGCAAGCCAGGATGCTAATTAGTAGGGATGAAAATACTGCTTTTTCCTATGATTTCACCTCTGAAAAGGGCAACGCGGCATCTAACAAGTAGCAAAGAGAGAGGCTGATTGCTTCAGCCTGCTTTACTCACACATCATCGCTACTTGCGGAGGCTTCCCTAGTTTAAGTACCTGACTTTTATCTTTTCATCAAGGAAGAAAGCAGAGGGACATGACAAGAAACAGATGCCTACAGTGGAATGCCACACATTCATCTACATCTGGAAAGACAACTATTGCTTATTTGTGCCAGAGTCTCCGAGGGTTGCAGGTGGGACCTTTCAAGAGACCCAGTTCAGAAAGTTGCTTGTTAAGCAAATAATTCGAGCAGATGGAGCTGGGTCTTCCTAAGGAATGTTTCTCTTATCTTATGGCTTCTCTTTCTCAAGCCTGCAAATAAGCAGATGTTCTTTTCTCTGGATAACTCTACTAATCCTAAAAACCACAGTGTTCTCTCTATGTTCAAGAGACCCCACAAAGTCTTGCCCTCCAACAGTTTTCTGGACCCCCATACGGAATACTGTATTACGAAGAGACAACAGACTTATTGCAACATCTGAAGGACGGTTAGATTTTAGTTTGTGGACTTTGTGCTTGCCCAGTATTCATTCATCCTTCCTCCAGTAATAGTGCACGGAATTCCCTTGGAAGACTCAATTTCCCTCACTCATGACTCAATCCATATGGTTCTCATGGAGCTCATTTCATCCCCTATTCTGGGGTGGTCCTGACACCCAGACTTGAGCCAATCAATGTATTCCAAACCCTGACTGATTTTATAGAGGGCACCTGATTCACTTTGGGAGACAACCATAGTCTCGGATAGTCATAGATCCAGGGTTTTTTTTTTTTTTTAAACAACTGTTTAGTAGAAGAAAGAATCTCCTTTTTTTTCTGAACATGCCTGTGGGATGAAGTCAACTTGGAGCTGTGTGGAGTCCCCATTAAGGGAAAAATTGGGACCACTTCCCAATAGGGGAGAGTCTATCCAAGAAGGAAGCCAGCATAAAGGGAAATACAGCTGAGAAGAAAAAACTAAATCCTGAAAATCATCTGACCTGGATCCAGTGATGCCTAAGTTTACTCCCTAGAACTTTCAGTTCTGTTAGTCAATACATTTTAATTTTATTCCCCTGTACATTTTATTCCCTGTAAATCTGTTTGAGTGGGGTTTCTTTTGCTTGAGAGGAGGAGCAGGTTTGATTTGTCTTTGTCTCCCAAGCACCTCAAGCAATCCCTGCACACTTGGGGAGAACCTTCCTTGCATGCCAACTTAAAGGGCTTAGACACTCCTGGGCAGGTGAGGAGTAAGGGAAGCAGCAGAGCTACGAGAGGCATTTTGTATATCCGAGCTTTGGCTGGGGGTTGGGGGGCGGGAGTAGTAGAGCTTGGTGTTTTTACTACATTCAAAAGCAAGCAGTAGGGAACACAGTACCATTACCTGTACCCTTTGCTGAAATCACACACCCTCTGACCACAAGAGGAGAGAGCCCTGAGTTATATGCTCCCTCCATAGGCATGTGAGGGTTAGGGCTTCTGTTCTGTAATTCCCCATCGAACACCTCCCCCACGCCGTACCTGGACTGCTCTCAGGAGGAGGCTTCTAGGTCCCACAAGGCAGGGAGGTCCACATTCAGAGCAGGCATGAAGCACTTCATTCCTGAAGGTAACATCAGGCCCTCATTAAAGGAATACGCTAGCTGTGGGTGATTAAAAGCTAACTGAAATAAGCATCCTGTGAATGGCTACCAGAACCCAGGCAAGAGAATACTGTTAAATGTCTTCCAATTGTTTTATGGTAAAGTGCCCATACTCCCTTCTCTTCCAGAAAGTCCTATGGCAGAACTGGTCTTCCTCTATTTCCTCTCAGTTACAACATGTATTATGGTAGGACTGTAAAGTTTGTATTCCCTTGTAGATGTGAACCTTGAGAGCAGGGACAGTCTTATTAATGTTTATGTTCCCTGCTCTCCCACACCCCTCCTAGTGCCCGTTTGGTGAACCACATTGGTGAAATTCAATCTCTTAATAAGCCTGATGCAAAAAACTGATTGAAGATACACGCATTCTCCCTGACTAGTAATGTATATTCAGACTCTTTTGAGACCACTGACAGAAACTCAAACAGACCTAAGCAAAACAAAAAAACAAAAACAAAAACCCAATCATCTGGAGTGCCCGGGTGACTCAGTTGGTGAAGGGTCTGACTTCAGCTCCTATCTCTGGGTCCTGGAATGGAGTCCCCAGTTCAGCTCCTTGCTCAGCGGGGAGCCTGCTTCTCCCTCTGCCTGTCGCTCCCCTTGCTTGTGCTCTCTCTCTGACAAATAGAAAAAATGAAATCTCAAGAAAAAAAAAACAAACACCCACTCATCCATTCACCTTCAGGCACAGCTGGATCCAGAGTTTCAAACGGTGCCAACCAGTCTCTTTCTCTACCTCTTTTGGCTCTCTGCTTTTCTTTGCTTCGGGCTTCATTCTCAGGTAAGCTCTGCACCTAAGCTGGGAAGCAGGGTCACCAGCATCTGGAAGCTAAATTCTGCCAGTTTAGTAAACCCAGTATATATAAGAGTTACTCTTCTCAAAATCTCCATAAAGATCAAGTCTCATTGGCTTGATCAAGCTTGGCTTGGGTCATGTGCCCATAACTGAGCCAGTTGTAGCCAGGAGATTGGTCTCTTCTGATTGGCCAGATTTGGGTCATGTGCTCATTCTTGGCCTCAGGCCATGAGACCTGCCGCACCCAAATCAGGTGGTTGGAGAGTAGGGGAAAGTTGGTTCCTGGGAGGAAGATTAGGGTGGTACTACTCGAAGAATGAAAGTGGATTGTGGTCAGGTAGGAGTCCCAATGTCTGCTCTACAGAAGAGTTTGACAGTTCGTGTGTGTGTGCGCGCGTGCGTGTGTAATGATATGAATTACAAGAGTAACAACGATAGCGGCCATCAGTGTTTACTATATACCAGCACTGTTCTAACCACTTTACATCTATTAGCTCATTTAATCCTTACACCAACCCTGTTATTATCTTCAACGGGCAAGAATTCAGGTCTAAACGAATTAATTACCATGCTACATTGCTTCACATTAAGAAAACATTGGTCAGAAGCATACTGGAATATTTGGGTCTTTTCTTCCCTTCCCACCATTCTACGTGCGGCCACTTCACTCAGCAGACACGGAGGGCTATAATATCCAAGTCTTCCCCCAAATACTCAGGAGACCGAGAAAAGTAACAGGACATCCCTGCCCGGAAGGACCCCAGTCTGGCGGGGGGAGACAGACACATAAACACGGGATTACTGTGCAATATGGTAAGTGTTACAGCAACATTCTCTACAAAAGAATTCTCCCTTTTGTTTCCTTCCACAAAAAGGGAGTTTTAAAAAAATCTTATTATGCTTTAGTAGTGTTATGAAGAGAGGATCAAAGACTTCCAATTAAAATAAAAATGATTTCTACCATGGACCTCATTGAGTGTAATTAGATCCAGAAAAGGGTGATCAGATGAGGGTGGTCCTGTTCAAATTATACTTCGCAATTATGAAAATGTACACACTGTTCCCGCCGCCAGCGTCCACCGTGCCAGGTCTACCCTTTCATTTTCCACACCACCTCTTGTCTGTGTTCTGGTTAAGTTGTCCTGTACCCCCTAGACCTAACCTAACGAAAGCATTAAAATTAATCCAGTATATTTTAAAGTGTGAGAAAGGCAATTTGGAGTGGTACTTTACTATGCATGAAATGATGGGAATTCCTGTCTGCAAGTTACCACTTTCAGTATTCTTGCCATTCTTTTGTTTTAATGAAGTATATAATCTCAGTTTGGTGTTAGCTTGTCTCTAACACCTCCTTAATATGTGCTGATGTCCTGTTAACAGAGAGAGAGAGAGGGAGGGAGGGAGAGGGAGAGAACTCAGGCCTCAGTGTCGGAACTGTGAATAGGTAACTAACTAGACCTAGTTGGGATTCAGTGACACTGTTTGGCTTTCGTTGTGTTTACTTTTAGAGTTACCTTCTGTTTTTGTCACAGTGTAAAGCATCCCTTCAAAGAAACATATTTAACCTTTGAGTTGATCAATTTAAAGTAAAATATTAAGTAAATGCTGGTAGAGGTGGGATGTGGACATAGTGCCATTTGCGAATGTGTATTCAGTTCAAGTTTTGGAAACATGGCCCTCACCTACTGGGTCCCCTATTTTTGTCTTTTCAGATAGCTTTTCATAATTTTTTTTACCCCCAGGCAGGTTTCCTTTTCCATTCTGTGCCCCTCAGACATATTGTCCAGAAGCTCTCAGAGTTCTCTCCAGAGTTCCTTGCAGTTGTCTATAGGTCAGGCTTTCCGGTTAGACTATGCTTGTTCATTTCTCTGTGCCCAGCTCCCAGCACCAGGTCTGGCCCATGGAAGGCCCAGGATTAGGTTGCTTGCTCCCATGCTTTGATGTATGAAAATGGAGCTTTCAGGACTGTCTTGTACAGGACCTAAGCTCAGCTACCTTGAGCCAAGGCATTTCTGCCCCTTGAAGTTCTCTGTCATGGATCTGTTAGAGGCAGAGAGGAGGTGTGTGAAGGAATTTCACCAAGGGCACACTGGGCTCTCCATTGATGTGGATGGCAAGGGAACCACACAACCCATGGTGTGTTCTTGCCTAATGTTATTGACCCACTGTTGGAGGTGAGGGGTGGACTCTGATTCTGAAGGGGACTCATCGTCGCCATTGACTGAAAGAAGGCATTTGCAATGGGTGGCTTGGTTTCTCTTCTCCCTGTTGCCAGAGCGACTTGTTAGCCTACCACTGGGCAGCTGTCTTTTCAGGCGACGTAGAAGGGACACTTTGGTTGATGTAGGAACATCCAGCTTTCAATGATGAGTGCTAAGTGCAGAGCGAGGAGCCCTTGTCCTGTTCATTGCGCTTATGTGTGTGTGTGGGTAGGAAGGCACTTGGGGTGGGGAGGTAGGACATGAACATCCAACCTGGTCTTGTATAGGTCCCTAGTCCTGATTCTGAATATTTGGGAATTCAGGAGTTCCCTTCCCACCCCATCTCCATCCCAAACTGGTACCCCTTAGCTGAAAACTTACCCAGTGTTTTCTTATGGTAATTAACTATAGAGATAACTGAGTAGAAGTGCTCCCCACCATGTGACCAGAAGAACGAAGAGGTTTTTTTTTTTTTTAATATTTTATTTATTTATTTGTCAGAGAGAGTGAGCACAGGCAGACAGATTGGCAGGCAGAGGCAGAGGGAGAAGCAGGCTCCCTGCTGAGCAAGGAGCCCAATGTGGGACTCGATCCCAGGATGCTGGGATCATGACCTGAGCCGAAGGCAGCTGCTCAACCAACTGAGCCACCCAGGCGTCCCATGAATGAAGAGTTTTTAAAAGCAGGAGGTTCTCAGAAGTATTTGCTTTGACAAATAAACCCTTTCTGCCCACACTCAGAGCGCTATCACAGGTGTATTTCTGAGAATCTCTATGGTTCATCCTCCATGGGGTGTCTGGTTTTGATTGATAATGAACCCAGTGAGAAGAGTATACCTGGAAGGAGTCTCCTAATTGGCTTTGCCCTACTTGCCAGTGGCAGGAGTGATGAATCATTTGGTTTCTCAAACTTTATTTACTTAAGTTCCCGCAAGGGGCCTTCAGCCTGGGGCCTGGCCCAAAGCAGCCCACTGAAGCCTGTGTTTCTTTGAAGTCTGCAATTTTATCTTAAAAATGCAGGCAGTTTCTATATTCTACTGCATGATGTATCCTTGTTTGTTTCAATATGAAAATATGTAAAATAACTGACTGATTAAGGTGCTTAAATCTCTAATCCCAACTTTTTTTTTCCCTATCATCAATTTTTGGGTAAAAATGAAATTCTAGAAGCAGCTTTGGGTATCTTTGAATACAGTGCTGTGGTGTGCTTTGGGGGAGTCTGCCCCAGTTGTGAAAGGAAGTCACTGGGTGATCCCAGCACTTTCCAAATAATCTCCAGAACACACACAGAGCTTCTGTATGCCCTTCTCCATGCGGAGGATACTCATGAGTGGAAAGGCTGGTGGTACAAAGACTGTCTAACTGGAGAGTGTCTGTGTGCTTATCCCTAGGGGCTGGCACGGTTAGGGACAGGGTAGCATTAAGTAGGAAGACCATGTTTCTTCACTCGGGTATAAAACTTTTCCAAGAGAATGCTTAAATTTTGCATTTTCACTTTGATGATTTTTTTTTTAAAGATTTTATTTATTTATTTGACAGACAGAGATCACAAGTAGGCAGAGAAGCAGGCAGAGAGAGAGGAGGAAGCAGGCTCCCGACTGAGCAGAGAGCCCGATGCGGGGCTCGATCCCAGAACTCTGGGATCATGACCTGAGCCGAAGGCAGAGGCTTTAACCCACTGAGCCACCCAGGCGCCCCTGATGATTTTTTTTTAAACTATAGAGAAGCATAGTCTAGATTATCTGAACATTGGCCTCAACAACGGAGTTCTGTTAGCAAGCAAATTGGGGTCCCAGGCTAGTAGTTCCAATTCCATGAGCTAAGAACCAAGAGAAAAGAATCAAGTTTTACTTAATAGGGACATCTGGGTGGCTCAGTCAGTTAAATATCTGCTTTCAGCTCAGGTCATGATCCCAAGGTCCTGGGATTGAGCCCCGCATTGGCCTCCCTGATCAGTGGGGAGTCTGCTTCCCCCTCTTCCTCTGCCCCTCTCCCTCCACGTGTGCTGTCTCTTGCTTTTCCTCTCAAATAAATAAATAATTTTTTTTTAAAAATAGAAGAATGGATAAAGAAAATGTAGCATATAAATACAATGGAACATTATTCAGCTATAAAAAGAAGGAAATCGTGCCCTTTGTGACAACAAAAATGGACCCTGAGGGCATTATGCTAAATGAAATAAGTCAGACAGGAAGATGAATACCATATGATCTCACTTACATGTGGTATCTAAAAAAACAGCAGAACTCATGGATAAAGAAAACAGGTAATTGTTAGAGGTAGGTAGTAGAGGGTGGGCAAGATGGGAGAAGGGGGTCAAAAGGTACCAAGTTCCAATTATAAAATAAATAGGTCATGGGGATGTAGTATACAGCATGGTGACTATAATTAATAATACTGCATTCTAGGGGTGCCTGGGTGTCTCAGTGGGTTAAGCCTCTGCCTTCAGCTCAGGTCATGATCTCAGGGTCCTGGGATTGAGCCCCGCATCGGGCTCCCTGCTCAGCAGGGAGCCTGCTTCCACCTCTCTCTCTCTGCCTGCCTCTCTGTCTACTTGTGATCTCTGTCTCTCTGTCAAATAAATAAAGAAAATCTTAAAAAAAATAATACTGCATTCTATATTTGAAATTTGCTAAAGGAGTATGCCTTAGATGTTTTCATCACAAGTAAAAAAAAAATTGTGACTATGCGTGGTAACAGCTATTAAGTACATTGTGGTGATCATTTCACAATCTATATGAATAACAAATCATTATATTAAACCTCTGAAACTGTTGCATGTCAGTTATATCTCAATGGGAAAAATGTGGCACGGAAAGTAACAAACAGTGAAGGTACAGCCACTACGGAAAAGAGTATGTCAGCTCCTTAAACAACTGAACATAGAATTACATATGCTCCAGCAATTTCACTTCTTGGGTATATACCCAGAAGAATTGAAAGCAGAGAGTTAAGCAGATATCCCTACACTTGTACACTCGTGTACATGGCAACATTATTCCTAATAGCTGAAAGACAGAAGCAATCCAAGTGTCCATTGACAGATGAATAAATAAAATGTGGTAGAAGCATAATGAAATATTATTTAGCCTTAAAAAGGAAAGAGATTGTGATGTGCTACAATATAGATGAAGTCCGAAGACATTATGTTCAGTGAAGTAAACCAGCCGCCAAAGGATAAACACTGTATAATTCCACGTAGATGAGGTTCCTAGAAGAGTCAAACTCAGAGGCAGAGAGTAGAATGGTGGTGAGCAGGGAGTGGGGAGAAGTGGAAATGGGAGTTGTTTAATGAGTACAGAGTTTCAGCTGTTGGGGAAGATAAAAAAGTTCTGGAGATGGATGGTGGTGATGATTACACAACAGAGTGAATGAACTTAATACTACTGAGCTGTGCACTTAAAAATGCCATAAATCATAAATATTATATGTATCTCACCGCAATAAAAAGAATACATAGTGACAGTAGTTTAGCAAATCCTGGTTCTCAGATCTCCTCCATGAACACACTTCTAGCATACTTGCATACTTCCTAAGGCAGATGTTCTATTGGGAGTTTGATCCTTCTAAGAGGGACTTCCTTAAGGTTCTCCAAGTGAACAGTGTCGCGGTCCTAAGACAAACACAGGGAGAAAAATCAACAAAACCTATAGTTGATTTAAACTAGAGACCAAATTGGCCTGGTTACCCTGCTGACAATAGTAACTAACACATACGATCCAACTCAGATTCCTCAGATGTATGCATTGCGAGGCACAAATTCAACTTAATGCAGTGAAATTCTGCATAATGACTAAATTCTAGGATCTATAGTGGAATTTCCCAAACTATGTTCTATGCGATATTCTTAGATGTTACATGAGAAAGAGAATTCTGTTATCAGGTACATTTTGGAAATTCTGGCTTAAACCAGGGTAAACAGCTTCTTTACTGCAAGATTCTAAGAGCCTTTAATATGTGAGCGTGTGACACGGATCTCCAAGGAAAGAGGCCTGGAGGATCCTTATACGAGTGTCTGCCAAATGGGTTTGGCCACATGATGCTTTTTCATGATCATATGAGGGACTGATGTTCTATAAACACACTTTGGAAAACTTCCATTTAGAGAAAAGTAATAAAATAGAAGATGAATATAGACTAGACCAAGGATCGGCAGACTGTGGTCGTCGGGGCTAATCCACCCAGCTGGGTAATTTTTTCACAGAGCTAAGAATGGTTTGTACGTGTTCAAATGATTACATTTTAAATCGTTATGTAAGTCCTTGCATAACATTCTAGTTTTGAGTCTTGGCTCCCAAAGCCTAAAATATTTACTATCTGACTCTTTAAGAAAAGGTTTGCTAACTCCTGTCCTGGGCAATGAAAATATCTGAAGACTGTTCATTCTTTTTATTTTTCATACAAACAATACGACTTATGATGTGCTATTAGAAGTGCCTACTATGTGCTAGGCGTACTTTGTTTCCATTAATCTTCACAACGGCCTGAGAAAGGCATTATTGCTCCCATTTTACAGATGAGGATGCTAAGAGTCAGAGAGGTCAAGTGCAGATCAGAGCCGGAACTCAAACCTCCGTCTGTTTAACCCCAGAGGCCACAATTGTTCCTTTATTGGTGTTTTACAAAATGGGGTCCACCCATCCCAGAAGGTGCTTAAAACAAGTCATTGGAGCATAACTATATTCAGAACTCTTCTTTTCTACCTGTGTCTCTTGTGTCTCTTTTTCCTCTGTGTCTCCTTTACTACTCACACAAAACACTTCCCTTCTGACACTTCTGGTCACCAAATGTATGGGTTCTTCCCCCACACCAAGCAATTCTCTGCAACACCAGCTGGGTGTCCTACAACGTAAGTTGATTTTAACACTATCTATCTGGAGATATTATCAGATACCGAGGGTTAAGGGTTCAGTCCCACAAGACTATTCCCCACCCCTTCAGAGGCTAACTGCAAGTATTAAGTCCCCAGTTTATCCACAACTTCTGTCTGATTTGGCTACAAATCAGAGGTTTCCATGACTCCGTCCTCAGGTTCAAACAATGTGCTCGAGAGGCTCGTGGAACTCAGGGAAGCACTCACTTATACTTAGCGGTTTACTGTAGGATATGTGAAGGCTACAGAGGAACAGGCAGAGGAAGAGATACAGAGGGCGAGGTCTGAGTGGGTCTCGAGGGCAGGAGCTCCTGTCCTCGCGGAGTTGGCGTGCATCCCCCACTGGGTGTGGATGTGTTCGTCAGCTTAGAAGCTCTCCGAGCCCCATACGATTGGGATTTTCATGGACGCTTCCTCACGTAGGCACGAATGGTCATGGACTCCATTTTGAGCCCCTCTCCCATCTCAGGAGAATGAGGATGGGCTGAAAATGCCCAGCTTCTGATTGGGGCTTGGTCTTTCTGGTGACCAGTACCCCTCCCGGAGCCATCCAGGAGCTCCCCAGAAGCACCTTATTGGAGCAAGAGCTACTGTCACCTAGGAAATTACAGAGGTTTCAGGAGCCTTGTGTCAGGAACTGGGGTCAAAGACCAAATATTAGAACAAAGGATGCTCCTGGAGCTCTTGTCACTCAAGAAATTCTGGACGAGCTCTGTGCTGGGAACTGGGGGCAGAGACTGATAAAAATCCCTTATTATCTCACCGTAGTGAAAAATTACCTTTTTAAATTATGTATTTTTTAGCTTATCTTTCACTTTTAATTATAGTATATATTTTATTATAATGTATAAAGACTACTATAATAGTTAAAATTAGTCTAATCAGTAGCCAATAGGCAGTTTTTAAGGAGCCCAACATAGAGCTTGCCTTTCTCCACACAGGAAGTTAGACCTGAGAGAGACAGAAGGACCTGGGAATTGAAAAACACACTGTCAGCTTTCCTCTTGAGAGAGCGTGGGAGAATCTGGCTTAGGTGAGGTTTGCAGCAGTGGTGGGTTTCCTCAGCCTGCATCCCAGAATTTGATGTGCTCCCTGAAAAGCACAGGACTCACTCCTTTTCTGGGGGCTCCTTTTACCACTAAGCTTCCCGCTGCCTGGGGCCAGGTGGAAGAGGTGACCCCTGAGGACATCTAACCCCAAACGGGAGAGAAGGAGGCATGTGCTATGCTCTACGGCCTCTTCCTCCCCTCGATATCAATCATCAGGGGAATTACCTCTTCTCACCTAGGGAGAGAGAAGGCTGGGGTGTTATTCTCGAGGGGCCCTCTTCACGTGGAAGGGAGCACCAAGCATGGAGGGTAGGAATTTACTACCTAAAAACAGAGTACATGGTATATTCATTTAGTAATACGTATGTTTATATACCACATATATGCTACATTTTTTTATTGACCAGACTCACTGAAAACTGTTTGATGATGACTATTGTAAACTATACTGTATGAGTGTGGCCAAGTTCCATGCAGTTGAAAGGAAGCCAGAGAACATAGTTAATGGTAGGATCTGGGTCTGAATTGGAGGAGAACCTAGGCTTTATTAACTTGCACCGGAATGTTCTGAACACTGCTATTAATTTACAGGTCTCTAAAGGAGAACTTGTTTATGAGGCAGAAAACAAATTGCATTCCTTCAGGCTATTTTCTGAAGTTTCCTACGTGGGGCAATTTCACTATGCGGAAACCCATTCAGATTGCTTCAGGTTGGACCAATAGCCAGTAGGTAACCTTGACGTTCATGAACAGCTCTCCATTTAAGGAAGTATTTTGTACTGGTGATGCTGTGAAGGTTAGCCTTGAAGACTGGGTTGCATTGAGGGATAGAGTCACAGCTGGCGTCAGGGTAAGGAATCAGCCAAGGATGGTGGCTCAGACACAATTCAAGGGAGAGTTGAATCGTAGACTTTGACATTTTCCAGAGTTTATGACATGAAACACTGCTCCTGCTAGGTGACCTGTGAATGGTTTCACCATCAAGTCTGTTTGAGGAACCCACTCAAATAAAACCCACTCAAATAAAAATAAAAAGCCCCCTCTCAGGTATTCACACTGCATGTTATCATGTGAAGCTTTGCGATGTCTGGTGTGTCCACAGAACACTTACTTCAGAATATCTATGAACATACATTCTGGAAAACACATTTTGAAAAATGCTTAATGGGGGGGATTATAAATTTGGAAGCTGTGATGGTCTATTAAGGTCACAGGCTTTGGGGTTAGATATCCAAGTTCATCCTCTTACTAGCTATGACTATAGATAAACTTAATCTCTTAGACTATTAATTTCCATCCTTAAAACAGGTATAATAATTCCTACCTAGAACTGTAGCGAAGGTTGAAGAGAGAGTATCTATTAAGTACCCAGCCGATAGCTTGGACTCAACAGAAGTTAGACCTTTTGCCTTAATTATAGAGTTAGGTGTTTGGAAGGGGAAGTGTTTTTTGAATAAGATTTTGAATCCAGGAGCTAATTGTATCAGGATGAGATATATACTTTGATTAGCATTTGGGAGGGGATATAGTATGGGCTAAACCTTCTCGTTAAAGTAACCCACATATAAGGATATTTGAAATTAAAAAATAGCTAAAAGATCGTCCTCGTTTGCTTTTGCTATGTGCCTGGTGTATATAGAACCAAGGACCAGCTTTAGGACCAGACACGATGTGCTGGCTCTGTTATACTTTGCTGTGGAGCTTTCACCTTTCTGAAATGTACAGTGCCTTCATATAAAAATGCAGATATCTACCTAGAGCATTCTGAGGATGAAATAGAAGTGTTGTAGCCTGGAACACAGTAAATGCTCCGAAAAATAATGGTGACATGGCTAAGAATAGTATATGAAGCACCATTTCTTAAAGACTTTGTGGGGGGGCGGTGGAGAACATAAGCTGGGGGGAAAGGCAGAGGGAGAAGGAGAAAAGGACTCCCTGCTGAGCAGGGAGCCCAATGCAGGGCTTGATCCCAGGACCCTGGGATCATGACCTGAACCGAAGGCAGAACACATGACCAATTGAGCCACCCACACATCCCATATGAAGCACCATTTTGAACACTAGACTACCCCAGGCAATGTGCTGAGTCTGGCCATTTCTCAAAAGTGGAGTATGCAGACCACTTCCTCACAATGTAGTTTATTATTTTTTTTAAAGATTATTTATTTATTTATTTGACAGAGATCACAAGTAGGCAGAGAGGCAGGCAGAGAGAGGAAGGGAAGCAGGCTCCCTGCTGAGCAGAGAGCCCGATGCGGGGCTCGATCCCAGGACCCTGGGATCATGACCTGAGCCGAAGGCAGAGGCTTTAACCCACTGAGCCACACAGGCAGCCCCCCTTTTTAAAAAAAAAAATATTTTAAACTTATTTTTCACAATGTAGTTTTAAAGGATGCAGATTTTTGCTGATTCTGACTCTCTGGGGTTGCAGCCCAGGAGTGTGGACTCTGACAAGCTCCCTGCTAAGTTGTATGGTCACTAAAATTTGAGAGCCGTTGATTGGGAGGTACAGGTTGCCAGATGGTAAGGAACAGCTGGGCCAGATGGATACTAACTAGAGAAGTGATGGACATTAAACACCTGGGTTTGGAGAAGAGTGGCCCCACGGCCTGAGTCTTGGACACACAGATTTACCATGACCCCTTACGGGATCATGGTAAAGAGAGTGGGAGGGAATGTGTGCAAAGGTGTGTGACAGCTGGATTGTTTGGCCTGGCATTTCTGAAGCAGTATAAAGGGAGAGGCGAATATGTCAGTTCCAAGTGAGACCTGGAGGCAGTGAGTAAGCAGCCCCTGAGAGTAAGTCAGGTTTGGTTCCTGACCATGGTCCAGTCCCTATCCCATCCCATCTGGTGGGGGGAGGGGTCAGGTGCCCCTGCGTGCCTGCTTCACAAATCCCATGCCATGACCAGTTGTGTTCTTAAGAACGACCAGTTAGTTTGGAAGATTTGGGAGAAAGAGCTCCCAAGAGGGGCACCTGGGTGGCTCAGTGGGTTAAGCCGCTGCCTTCAGCTCAGGTCATGATCTCAGGGTCCTGGGATCGAGTCCCACACGGGTTCTCTGCTCAGCGGGGAGCCTGCTTCCCCGCCCCCCTCCGCCTGCCTCTCTGCCTACTTGTGATCTCTCTGTCAAAAAAAAAAAAAAAAACCTAAAAAAAAAAAAAAGAAAGAGCTCCCAAGGGATGGGGTGCTGAAGAGCATCATGATTTTTCCTGCTTAGGGGAACAGAGATTAATACAGGAATGACCATTATTCTTAAACAAGATTGGTCAGCTCGTTGCATTCTTTGAAAGGGAGGATGAATACTGAATGTAAATTTCCCCTATGTCCTTCTGTCCAGGGCCTCTGCTGGTTCTATTCTTCTCTCCCCAGGCAGGTGGGTGGCACTGTCCTTTTGTTTAATGATTCACCTGAGGCCAAGGAGGCTCCACGTTGGGGGTTGGTGTGGCCTTGCCTCTGCCCCTGGGAAGGTAATAACACATCAGGCAATGCCCTCTAGCTCCCCGGAGCAGATGGCGTGAGCAGTCCCAGCAGCCCAGCCGTGGTTGCCCCCCTCCCTGCCACCACATGCTCTAGCCCAGCAATAGGTAACACCGGTGAGAGGTTCAAGACACCTTAAATATGTGAAGTTTTCCATCTTCAGGCACAGAGCTGAGACTATGTGGGAGACACCCCATGATCTAAGGATGCTTTCCCGTAGCTTCTGGACACCGTAATTCAAAGAATCAAGATGGACTAGGACCCAGAGAAGTCACTCCTACTCACCCAGGCTTCTGCTCTTTGATCCCCAAACTTGAGAGCCCAAAATGCCAGGGCACAAAGCTATGCGCCTCTTCTTTAGCCAAATGAAATCCATGGACACGGCCTCTTCACAATGAAGCTTGAAACCAGTCAAGCATTTTTATTTAAAAAAAAAAAAAAGAAAGAAAAAGAAAAAGAGAAAGTCTAACGGTATATAGTCTATACATGCTACAGCTAATTGTTTGCCACCCCTCCCCCCTCACATTATATATCCTCGTGTATTTTTGTGTGTTAACAGGAAACAAAAATCACCACCAGAATGTGCCAGTTTGCCAAGAGGGTATGAGGAGGGCCGTGATATTCGGGGGATCTCCAGCATCACTCTATGAGCAGGCGTGAGGTGGTGGGCCTGTCAGAGCCCCACTGTTATCCCTGGAGGGACACATGAAGTGGACTAGTGACTCGGTGGTGCTTGGAAGCAGGAAACGTAGGGTAGCTAAGATGACCATAGTTCATCATCTCCCCGGTATGAGTGAAAGGGGCACTATTAACAGTTACCTGGGCACAGAGGCATAGACAGGCACACATGGGGGAAAAAAAAATCTCTGGACACCTAGTTGTGTCAGAATTGCTTATTGCTGTAACAAGCCTGGTGGGGGGGGGGGGGGGGGGTACCTCCGTCTGTATGTTGACAGAAGGCCTGAAAGTGAAGGCTACTGGCTGTGGCACTGGGTTTGGCCTCCTTGAGGACAATAGAAGTTGAGTCACTTGTCCTGATTGGCGCTGAGAAGCCTACTTTAGAGTAGACGACAGAGGCAGGAAGGAAAGAGGGAATGCCGACACATGATGACGGTAGCACCAGAAACCAGACATTACCCCAAGGAGCTGGATGTTTGAGTCTGTGGGAAGGGTCCTCAGCAGGTGGTCCACGAGCAGGTGAAGACTGTGGAGCCTCTGGGTTTTAACTCCGGGTCTGTCACAGGCTGTGGTCCCTCTGTCAGAACCTCAGCCAAGTTAGGAGCAATTCCTCCAGGCTGACGGAGGGCATCCTAAACCCTCAGGTGTCCATTCGAGCCATGTCGGGCCAGAGTCTGACACTAGGTCATCTTTGGTCTATCGTACAGTATGGCTGGTTTGCAGCAAAAGCTCTGACAGACGGGCTTGGACAACAAAGGGCGAGTGACAAGACTGCCACGCGTGGTTCAGGCTGTTATGTAGCCACTGCCAGTCCAAAGAGAAGGGCAAGATCTCCCAGGGAGCAGCCTGCCCCAACCCTGACAGGCTTGGGCACAATAAAAGGATCGGAGCCATGCCACAAATGTTCCTGTTCTTGATGATGTCGAGTTACCAGATGATGTCGAGGGCGGGAGCAACTTCTTTATCCCACTCAGTGCTTTGTACTTGACACAGTCCATGCCTCAGCCTCAGGACCTTCCAAAATGTGGGGAGATTCGGCCCCTGCCCTTTCACGTGCCAAGTCGGTTTTCCTACACTCCATCTGGTACTGAGATCCCCAGTGGGCTCAGACACGTTTTAAGGCCAAGAACTTTGCCTAAGAAATTGGTGACATGGGGAGGCCCTGTGGAGAGGCGTAAAGTGATCACTGGAAACTCGCTAAGGGCTCTAGCAATTCCTTAGTGAGGTAGGGCATTAAAAGTGGTTCAAGTTGGAGCCCAGCTCCTCCATCTCAACCTGGGACAATGATGTAAACCCACCAAAGGGCAGAGATTTTGAGTGAAACATTTTATGAAAGTCTATTTTGCTAAGTGGTGGATCCTAAAACTCAGATTTTTCCAAAGATTTCACGGCACCATAAGCTGTGGTTTTTATGTGCTCGCCTTTTGGGCTGGCATTTGGCCTGTGACTTACTGCCATGGGGATCATGGGGCTAAGGGAGGAGAAACCTCAGTCATGGCTTCCCTGGAAATGCCATGCACATTTTGCTGCCATTGGCAGAGGAAAAAGCACGGGCACTGGAGAGAAGGCATCCCTGGGTTCAAGTCTCAGCAGAGTCATGATCTGGATGAGACTGGGCACGTGCCTTCACCCTGTGAACCTCAACTTTCTCCCCACAGCTCAGAGCTGATCCTAGGCACCTCAGAGGGTTGTCATCAGGGTTAAGTTAGAGGAAGGAGTTGAAACACCAGGGACCTGCCTGGAGCTTGGCATGGGAGTTATAACTGTGGCCTGGGACGTTCTCTGTGGGCATAACCTCAGGGGAGTTTTGTACGGCCTCCATCAGGTTGCTGACAAGATGGCGGCCATAGGGCTGGGTGCTGTGATGCTAAGTCATCAGGCCCGGACAGCCAGGGAGAGCCACCGGCCATCAGACACCCCCTCACCCCTTCTGGTCGCTCGTGCAAGTGCCCACCATGTGGCACACAGAGCCTGAGAGAGGAGTCCTCAGGCCATGGATGCGTCCTGAGCAAAGAACGGTGAACAGAGAGGAATGTGGCTTCAGTACCTTCAGTTCACGTCAGGATAACAATAACAGTAACAACAACAACAACAATAAAAAGGCAAGTTCTTTCATTTTCAGGAACACTTCTATCCACAGAAAGGTGGAACTAGTCTATTCCCACTCAGCTGACCTTCAGGAGGAGGGAATGAGGCCAAAGACAAACCCTTTGTGTGGAAGCAGCAAACAGAAACCACTGCTCTTAGAGCCAGGCAGGGAGCCACCCGGCTCCCGGTCTGCCCGGCGCCGAGCACGTGGTAGGTGCTCACAACAAAATACTTGAAAAGGTCACAGAAAGCAGAGAATGAATCAGAAAAAAAAACCAACAAAAAACCAAAACTGAGTTCTGTCTTTTGAAATGTAGTCAAGTTCTGCATAACAGTTTCATAAAAGCTATTTAAGCCGAAGTGGGTCAAAAACTCTGGAAAACATGCTATGGGCTTCCTTCCAAATGAGGGGACCTCGAAGACGTGGGGGGACCTCGAAGACGTGGGTGGCCCTCTCCCAGCCTCCCTTCTTACCCCGACTGCCATCCTCCCCCACGGTTCTGGGCACAGGGCTGAGGGGCAAGTGGGCACTGCTAGAGGCACCTCAGGGCTCTGCCCCCCAGATCCTCAGGGTGGGATTCACAGATCGACTGAAGGAAGGAATAAAGATGCTCCCGTGAATCAAAGAATGCTCCTTCTCCCGTAGAAGCCTCCAGAGTCTGTGTGGCCATGGGGGTAGGAAGAGCAGAAGAGGGCTGTCTGCACTGAAATCTTTGGCACTGCAGGCGGACAGTGGATGTCCACAGGAAAGCTGGCCCTGCGGTCCCCAAAGCATCATAGCAGATGGACATTGAATTGGAGATCTCTGAGCTGGCTCCTCTTCTGCAGGGCAGGGTGGGATGAAGAAGGGTTCTGCACTCTCACCCGCCAGGCTGCCTGGTCCATGGGCAAGATCTCTGGGCTGGGAGCCGGAAACCCAGGGTCCTGATTCTAATTCTGCAATGTCGCTGTGCCTCTCTGTGCCTCAGTGAACCGTATCTGTCCAAATGGAAGTGAGAGGACAGACAGGGAGAATGCATGCACAAAAAGGAAACAGAGAAAAGTACTCTAGGAATGCCAGAGAGCAGGAAGCAGCAACAGTCTTTGAGCCATCAGGGCCCCTGGAGGCTGGCATGGGAGACCACCTCAGCTCCACACGTTTTATCCTCCAGAGGGGGTACCTGCACAGCAGCAGGAAACAAGGTCCTGTGGCAACCTCCAGAGCTCTGGGCAAACTACCCCTCTCCCCCACCCCCCATGGAGGAGGAGCTGTGGAGGATGCGGGGCAGCCTTCGGTGTGAGCTGCAGTGGGTCGGAGGGGTGGTGGGTGTGGGAGCAGACACTAATGCCCCCTCACCCACACCACAAGCAAGCCATTTGGCCACCTGCTCTTGGCACTTAGCATCTTCCCTTTCCCTGCCTGATTAGACTGCTACTGGGGGGAGGGCACGGGCATGGAAGTCAGGCCAGCTCAAGTCCTCTTTCCTCTTCTTCCTAACTAGTGTGCCCTTGGGCACAGAGTCCAAGGTTCTCTGTCCATCACAGGTGCAATATTCCGAAAGGACTGATGAGAGGGTTGAAACAGTAATGTCAAGTGCCAAGGACAGAGTCTGGCACCTACTAGCTACTCAGCAAAGGGGTGCTCACAAGGAGCGTGGACTGGGAACGGCTTCTTTCAAAGCAACTTTGAGATTCTTGCTCTACGGAGACAAACATGAAATGGCCCAAGGTGGGGTGGAGATTTCTATTTAGGTGAAGCATGCTGGGGCTGGAAGCACCACTTTGGGATCTGTCAGGGTCCCAGAAGATGGGAGGCGGAATGTCTCAGTGGACCTTCAGGCCCACTGCTGGGGCAGCTGCATCTGGCGAACCTGAGAGGTTCATGGGTCCAGAGCCTCGAGGAGGACATCTCTCTGGGACTGGCAACGGAGCCAACTTCCAGGCCAGGAATTCTTTCTGGTACCAGGCATTTTGGAAATGGAGTAAATAAAGTCCCTGGACTTTTAGAAACATGGAGAAGTTGGAGCCAGCCATCACAGACTGGGTGGGGTACCAGCAATGAGACTGTTTCTGCAGTTTCCAGACAATGGGTTCTGGTCTTGGAGGACTTGGAGAGTCACGGTCCCGCTGCTAGGTGGCCTACAGAGGGTGGCAATGCCACTGGCCTTAAGGCAGGGATGCTCACTTGGAGAGGAAGCAGGGGGTGTGGCCTCTGAGCCTCCAGGCCATGCTGCAGTGAGGGGGACTGCTCTCCACCCAAGGGAGGGAAGAAACCACAGTGCTCCAGAGTCTTCCTTCCTTTGAAGCTGCATGAAGGGTGATAAATTAAGAGGCATATTAAATACGTGGGTAAAGCCAGCAGAGATGAAGGGACTGCCAGGCAGGGAAGGAGGTGGCTACGGCTTCTTTTTGAGATAGTTGGAAGGAATCCACCCTTCCCAGGAAGGGGCCCCGCTTAGGACTTGGCAGAACCACCAGCCACTGCTGTTCTTTTCCCGGACCTGGAATACCGTCCCCTCCTGGAAGCTGCTGGTATCTCCGTCTCCTTCAAAGTTGGCCACCGCCACATATAAAGAGTCCTTCGGGCCATCAGAGTTGGGAAAGGGGGTTGCAGCTGGTTTCTCTCTGTTTTCTCCGATCTTGCCCACCATCCGTGGTCCCAGACCACCTCTGCCTCGCATGTCATCTTGGCTGCCTGAGGAGTTGGAAAGAAAAGGTTTGGCTTTAGGAGGGACCAGCAGGGCCCGGCCTGGGGCAGGAGCTGCCTTGCTTTCACTGGCTTCCCGTTGTGGCCCTCTGACCTCTGGGAGGGGCCTGGAGGCCGAAGAGGTTTTCTTAGGGGGTGGTGGTCTCCGGGGCAGGACCACAGGTCTCTGCGGGGGAGCCTCTTGGACAGGGGTGGGCACACTCTTCGGCGCCGGATCTGTGGTCTTGGCTGGCCTTGGAGGGGCTCTGCAGGACATCTCCTTTGGGCTGAGCCCATCCTGTCTGCCCGTCCTGTCCTGGGCGTGGCCAGGCCCATCACCTGGGAGGAAACTCCGGCTGAAGGCCACATCTTGGCCCCCAGCAGCCTGGGGGCTGCTCTCTCCATCCAGTGAGGGCTTCTCTTGGGACTTGGCGGGCCTCAGCTTGCTCCTGAGGTTGCAGATATCCACTTGGTCTTCGCCCTGAGGTGGCTCTGTCCTCGGGGAAGGAGCTGGCTTGGGCCTAACCTGAGGTTTGGACTTCAAGAAGGGATTCTGGGGAATAACTTCTGGCTTCTCCTCCGGTGGGTCAGCTTTGGATTTGGAGATGGGTCGGAGGTTGGGCTTCTTCACCTCCTTGGCCAAGACCTTGTGGCCACACTCCAGCCCCATCTCATTTTTCAGCTGGAACAACTTGCTTTTGTCCGGTTTGGGCTCTGGTCTCCTGCTGTCCCGGGCCGGGGGTGTGTGTTTGGCTGGAATCATTGGCAAAATCATGCCGGGAGGTTTGGGCGAAGAGCCCCTGAGCTGCTCCATCCTCTGCCGCTCCCTCTCCTGCAGCTCCCCTTCTGACTTGATGATGGATTCTTTCCGGGGAGGGAGGCTGGGCTTCTCCTCTAGGTCAGGGCTTGAGATCTCTTCGTAGCCAGCGCATGAGGACATGTCGGAAGACGCCTTCCTCAGGGCCTCCTTGCCGCCCTTCCAGTCTTTGGACCACGGCATCCCAGAGTCCACAGCAGCATGTGGTGCATCGGGCAGGGGCCGGGAGGGGCCGATGGCCTCGCTGCCTGTGTTGTTCTCCACAGCTGCTGCATCCCCTGGATGGAGCTGGGTCACCTCGTTGGGCAAGGGAGCCAGAAAGTTGGGTCTTGAGGCATTGCTGGTCTTCTTATACTTGTCAATGAAGGTTGCTGGGGCCCATCCTTCCTTATCTTCAATCTGAATGTACCACCAGCCACTCAGG
Organism: Taxidea taxus jeffersonii; assembly: GCA_003697995.1. Lineage (NCBI taxonomy): Eukaryota > Metazoa > Chordata > Mammalia > Carnivora > Mustelidae > Taxidea > Taxidea taxus. Next base: position 39,268 of record RCUC01158670.1, read on the forward strand.
TTCTTCTCGATCACCTGGAGGGGAGGAAAAAGGAGAACACTTAGTAGCTAAAGTCTCAGGGCCAGTGGACCAGAATACTCTGGGAGAACCCAGACTCTAGAATCCTCCTAGAATCTAGAAATGGGATTTTTCACTCAGCAGATCCCCAGACAATGGCTGGGGTGGACTATCTCTGAAGACCTTCCCTTGTATTAGAAACAGCTTACGTGGGGATAGGTTCTTGTCTAATTTTGGATACCCCCCAAAGCAGTCCTGGAGACATGGACTTGGGTACAGGTAATTAATTTGAGAGGTGATTTCAAGAAGCACAAGTAAGGAAATGGGAAAAGAGAGAGTGAATTCTGAGCTTATTGTTCTGAGCCACGGGGACTTAATCAACCAGAGACCCTTTAAGACCAAGCAGACTCATCCCAACTGAGGCATTGGCCATTTACCTCCCGACTCATAGTCCCTGCCCCTCCACCCTGGGGCATTAACCCCCCCAGCCTTTCTGGGTAGGTGCCTTCAGGCAGGTGGAGGAGATGGGAGGCTGTCAGATGCAGGGACCTGTAGCTGCAGGTCAGCTTGGGTGAGTCGGGATGCAGGGCAGGCCAGCAGCAGTGTCTGCTATGTTTCTAAAGAAATACAAGGCAAAATCTACTTAGCCAAGGCCAGCCTTGATCATGGCTCTTTCGGTTGAGCACCAGAAGACGCAGTTGGCTGGTGTTCAGAGGCCACGTGGTATGAAAAATGTATACTTAAAAAAAATTTTACTTATTTGAGAGAGAGAGAGAGAGATAGCAAGAGAGAGCACGCGCAGGGAGGAGAGGGAGAAGCAGACTCCCAGCTGAGCAGTGAGCCCGATGTGGGGTTCGATTCTAGGACCCTGGGATCATGAACTGAGCCAAAGGCAGACCCTTAACCGACTGAGCCACACATGTGCCCCAAAATGCATACCCTTGAACATGGGAATCACACTCAGCTCATGTTTAGATAGACAGGAACCCCTGCTGATGAAGGCAAAAGAAATTTTCATCTTCTCTCCTTCTCCCTCTGGGATATACACCCATTGAATGAACAGTGGGCAGAATCACCCACGAAATTTAAGGTCTCATGTTTCCTATCTCTTCTTTGTGCCGTACTGTATGGCTGGGTTAACTGAAAGGTGTGTCTGCTGCGTGTTATGGGCTGAACTGTGTCCTCTTCAAATTCATATGTTGAAGCCCTAACTCCTATCTTAGAATGTGACGGGATGTGGAGACAGAACCTTTTAAGAGATAATTAAATCAAAATGAGGTCATATGGGTGGGCCCTTAGCTAACAGACTGATGTGCTTCTAAGAGATCAGGAACCAGAGAACATACACAACAAGGGACGACCAGGTGTAAAAACAGCAAGAAGGCAGCTGCCTCTAAGCCAAGGAGAGAGGTTTCTTGAGAAACTGAACCTGCTGCCACTCTGATCTTAGACTTCCAGCCACCGAAACTGTGAGGAAATAAATCTGTTGTTTAAACCACACAGCCTGTGACATTTTGTGATGGCAGCTGGAGTAAACTAATATGCTGCGATTCCCTGGCAGGCCCTGTGCGTAGGAGATCCTGATGAACGCCTGCCGCCACCTTATGAGATGGGGATTATCGTTCCATTTTACAGATGCAGAACTGAGCCTCAGGACAACCAAGGAACTGGCAGAGGGTCATGCGGAAACTTAACAGCGGAGGTGGGAGTCAAAGGCAGGTTGGTGTGTTCCAGAGTCCGAGCCTTTACCACTTCTCAACCGTGCCTGGGCAAGGGGACCTGCCTAGAGAGGAGCTGTGCTTGGGGTGAGCAAAGGCTGGGGGTGAAGGGGGCCATGGGTGGGGTCCTGCCACCGCCTACCTCTGCCCAGCCCAGCCGGAGAGGAATGGCAGCAGCAGACCCAGCGTAGGAGACAGAGTCTGGGTTCTAGTTCAGCTCCACCTTTTGTTGCCCACAGGGCCCTGTGCAAGCCGTGGGGCTGAGATTCCACAGCCCGGGATGGGGAGGCTGGCAAGAACAGTTAACACACACTTGTAGGATTTTCATGATGACCACATAAGCTAATGCAGACAATAGCTCTTGATAAATGCTGGAAGGTAAATGTTCCCTATTATTATATCACAGGGCAGATCACAGACAAGGCAGGATGCGTGTGACAGGTGTATACCTGGTTTCCCAGAAGGGTGCTGATAAAGGCAAGCCCTTTACGTGACGGTGACCAGTGTCTTACCAACACTCGGTAGCTCTGGTAACAAAGTGATTCTGGGTATACAAGTTATTGTCGGCACAGCCACAAATTCAACAACGCTGTGTATGTGAGAAAAAGAAAATAGGGCAATAATCACAGTGAAATATATGAAAGGGGATTTGCTGAGCTTACACTCTATGCAAATACTATGGCAGAAGCTTGAAACATTTGTGTTCTTGATCACAATTTCTGGGAATTTTCGTTTACTAGAGAGAAGCCAAGAACTGTTATGAATAAAAGCAAATGCCAAATCACAAGAATGGAGGGGAAAGAAAAGAGCCTGGGCTTTAAAACCAGAGACCTGGGTTCAAATTCCAGCTCTACCGCTTACCAGCTGTAGAACCCTGGGCAATGGACCTAACTTCTCTTTGTCTCAGGTACATCTGTAAAATGGGCTAAATATATCATAGAAATCTTGGGACTTCTAAGAAGACCAGTTATCAAACAGGTATGGCCCCTGGCACAGAATACCATCATCTTCATTGTCATCAACACATATCTGAAACATATATAGACCAGGCAAGAAGGACCTAAGCTGTTCCTAGTAGCTCCACTGCTAGACCATGGCAGATCCATTAATGAACTCCGAAGGCCAAGATGAGATTGAAATGAACTAGGAATCAAAAGTGGAAAAGAGGGGACGCCTGGGTGGCTCAGTTGGTTAAGCAGCTGCCTTCGGCTCGGATCATGATCCCAGCGTCCTGGGATCGAGTCCCACATCGGGTTCCTTGCTTGGCAGGGAGCCTGCTTCTCCCTCTGCCTGCCACTCTGTCTGTGCTTGCTCTCTCTCTCTCTCTCTAACAAATAAATAAATAAAATCTTAAAAAAAAAAGTGGAAAAGAGGGAAATATTAGCAAGTACAGAATTGCTCATGAGAAAAGAATACTTGGTAAAGCCAAAAACTGTAGTGGTAACTACCTCCCATTTGGGTCCCTTGAGCTGCCACTGGCAGAGCCATAGGCTGATGTCATGGAACAATGAGCAGAGAAGTTTCAAGGTTTGGTTAAAAGAATGTTGGGTATGTGAGCTTTTTTATTGGATTGGCTTTAGTGAAGAGAGGACAGAGCTAGAAATAAAAAAGGGGACTCGTTCTCATTGAAGTTGGGAAGGGGCCAGGAGGGAGGCTCAGAAAGCCCCAGGGACCCCCTGAACTCCCTGTGGCAATGCAGACTCAGTCCTCAGCTTCAGGGCATTGTCCATGACATTCTGGGCTGCCCTTGGCTGATTTTAGAACATTCTGAGCCAGGGAGTGGTGGTGCCTATCGGCAAATGTTCAGATTGCCAGAATGCATGGAACAATGGTGTGTGTTTGTACAAAATGCTGGAAACTCATTGTCTCTAAAGGACAGGGTGGTTTTATTGTGTTTGAGGGGGTGTCCTGAGGGGGTGGAAAAAAACCCCAAACCCTCATACTACGCAAGCTGGATTTCTCGTTTCAGCGAGAGAGATGGAGTGAACAGCGGCTTCCCCTTTATGCAACACATCCCGAGAAATAAATGAGTACAAAGCCCAGCTCAGAAGGAGGAGGTGGGGTGGGGGGAAGTTAGTGGACCAGAACTGTGAGGACTCACAGAGGGAGGGAAGCAGCAGAGGGAGGCTGTGGCCCACGACTGTTGCAGGGGTGCCTGCTACAGAAGGTGGAGGAAGGCTGAGGTCCCCCCCAGACTTTAAGGTGGTGGAACCCAGGGGTGGGGAGGTGCAGGACCAGGTGACAGGGAATCAACTAACATACTTCGGCAGAAGCAGCCAGTTGTGGGTGCTCTCATGCCCCTTACCCCATTCTTTTTTTTTTTTTTTAAAGATTTTTTAATTTATTTATTTGTCAGAGAGAGAGGAGAGAGAGCGAACAAACACAGGCAGACAGAGAGGCAGGCAGAGGGAGAAGCAGACTCCCTGCCGAGCAAGGAGCCCGATGTGGGACTCGATCCCAGGACGCTGGGATCATGATCCGAGCCGAAGGCAGCTGCTTAACCAACTGAGCCACCCAGGCGTCCCCCCCTACCCCATTCTTATAGGATAGGCAGAATAAAGAAGGCGATTTGCTCCCAAATACATGCAGTGAATGTGGGATTATGGATCAGGGACACCCAATCCCGTTCAGTGGCTGGCTCAGAAGTCCCCCCACCTGGCCCTGAGACCCATGGCAGTCAGTGGCTGGCTCAGAAGTTCCCCCACCTGGCCCTGAGACCCATGGCAGGTGTCCAGCACTTTGCATACACGCCCCGGCTTGGCTATCTGACTGCTGCCTCGTCTTACGCAGCCCAAGGGGAGTACTAACACCATGAGAAGAACCGAAAGGAATACCAACACCATGGCAAAGGACATACAGCTGAGGAAAGAGATAATGGACTCTAATAAGAGGAGCTTAAATTCAATATATTTAGTACAGAAGGTACAGAAGGACATCGCATTCCTAAAAGAACAGCTTACGCTGAAACAAGAACAGGCAACCAGAAGAGGAATCAGTAAGAACTCTCAGAAGTGGAAATTACAATTGTGGAGTTAAAATTGGCAATGAACTGAACTGTTAAATGAGCTAGAAGGTGAAGCAGAATGCTCTAGGAATGCAGCACAAAGGCACGAAGATGGAAAATGTTAAAGGAAAGTTAAGAGATGTGGAGCGCAGGGCCAGAAGGTCGCATAGCTGTGTAATAATAACCGGCCCGGGAGGAAAGAATAGAGAGATTGAAGGGATGCAATGTTTAAAGAGTAAAAGTGGGGAATTATCTGGGAAGATCTCCTGAGGCCAGGATGGTAAAGGCTCACCACATGCCGAGAAAAAAGTCACACCAAGATACACTTTAGTGAAATTCCAGCATATTGAAGATAATGAGGAACTCTTTGAGAGAATTGGAGAAATGACGGGTACCAAGCAAGAGAACAAGGATTAGGTAGGTAGCAGCTTTTCAGCAGTGGCACTAGATGTGAGGGGAGAACAGAGTGCTGTGCTGTTCCAAGTGCTGAGGGAAGAAAGAGGACTTTCAGTTTGGAAGAGAAAACCCACAAAGTCACTGAAGAAGGAGGGGGAAACCACACTCACTTCTCATGATGTCAAGAAAGCATGTACAGGGGCACCTGGGTGGCTCAGTCGGTTAAGCATCTGCCTTCGGCTTGGGTCATGATCCCAGGGTTCTGGGATTGAGCCCCACATCGGAGTCCCAGCTCAGCGGAGGGTCTGCTTCTCCCTCTCCCTTTGCCCTTCCCCTCTATTTGTGCTTTCTCCCTCACTCTCTCTCAAATAAATAAAATCTTAAAGAAAAAAAAAAAAGCATATACAGAAGTGAAGAACTGCTCTCAGGTAAAGAGTGAGACATATGGCCCCATACAGAAGCCATACAGGGCAGGGAAGGGAAACCAATGTCAATCGGGGAGGCTTTGCAGAGGAAGCAGGGATTTGAAGAATGAGTTGGATTTTGAGATGCCAAGTTCAGTTCAAAAACTGACCTTGACTGCCTTTTATGAGAAGGCAGGTGGAGTGCTAGGAGCTGAGCTGAAGCAAGGTCATTCCTGGTAGGGAGAGTAAGAGAGCTGGGGAAGGGCCAGCTTGACCAGCAGGGATTGCAGAAAAGCAATGGGAACAGGCTTTGTTTGGAGGAAGCTCTCGGAGGTGAAAAGACGTTAGGGAGAAGGCACATGCTTCATGTGAGAACTGGATGAATGAGTTTTACGACAGCAAAATGGGGGACCTGGGCGTAGAATGATCTTGTGGCACAAGCAAAATGCCTTGTGAGTTCTCTCTGTAGATTTGAAGTTGGGAAGGTCAGAATGGAAGGGAAAAAAAGGGCAGGACAAACAGATAAGAGGCCTTTTAGAACTTTGTGGGTATTTCTGCTCTCTCCTTAGTCTGTCTACATAGATTGGGATTTGCATTTTATAGAAATTAGTTTGAGAGACTTTAGCTCAAGCTCTTTAAGCATCCCCACAGACAGCCCTCCTTCAATGGGTTGAAAGACAGTTGGCTTGAGGACAAGCTTCTGGAGAGGCCTGGGCGGAATCAATGGTGGTGAGGCCCAGGATCCATCTTTAGGAAGCTACCTTCTGCTGGGCTGACTGCACAGGTCCCCCAGGGCACCAGGGGAAAGATAGAGAAAGGCAGGAGGTGTTGGTGCTTTGCAGATCTCGTAGAGAGTGATTAAAGGCCCTCAGGGCACACTACACTCACACACTGACACAACAGTCACCCATTTACTTCTTATTTCCTTCAATCATTCTGAGATTTATTCCTACAGCAACGGTTTGCTGAGCGCCTACTGTGGACCGGCCTACTGTGGACCGGCCCGGTTGCTAGGGCTACGGGTAAGAATGAAGAGGACACTCCCTGGCCTTCTGAGTGTTAAGCAGGAGTCTAGTAGGGAGACAGATTTTCATCAGTTCAACAACATTCCTTCCAAACACTGTGCTAGCTGTAAAGACACAGGAGTGAAAACCAGAAATGATCTCTACCCTCCTGGAGTTCCCAAAATGTCTGGTAGATAAGTAACAATAGGATGTGAACATTCCTGGTTCCAAATCTGGAGACAGACATGGGTTCACATCTTGGCTCTGCCATGTTTTAGCTGTGTGATTTCAGACAGCACCTTTCTTCCTGAGCCAAATCTTCCTCATCTGAAAAATGGGGATTGCCAATGGTCCTGCCTTGCATGAGTAAAAGATTAAGAGAGAGGCTGTGTGTGAAGTGCTGAGTTCACCGTTCCTTACAGGCTCTCCAGGAAACATGGGAAACAGTCTCAAGCCCTAACTCTGTGAGGAAAGAAAAGAACTAGAAGGGCAGGAAAGATTTATGTCAGCCTTTGTGCAGGAACAGAGCAGACATGCAAAGGAGTGGGAAGAAAAGGAGAGAGAGAAGCACGAAGGGAAGTAGGTGGTGATAAAAACAGAATACGAGGCAGTCACAAAAGATCACATAGTGTAAGATTCCACTTATATGAAATGTCCCAAACAGGCACAGCTATAGAGACAGAAAGCAGATTAGCGGTTGCCTAGGGCTGGGGGCAGGGGGACTGGGAGGGACTGAGGGGAAACAGGGAGTGACAGTAAATGTGTACAGGGTTTCTTTTTTGGGTGACGAACATGTTCTAACACCGAATGTGGTGATGGTTGCACAACTCTGTAAATGTACCAGAAACCACCGGATTTATAAATCAGTGAATTGTATGGGTATGAACTATACCTCAGTAAAGCTGTCA